>VZSV01000037.1:2691336-2720899 GCA_013398735.1 Nothocercus julius
AAAAAAAAAAAGAAAAAAAAGATCCTATTATGACAGCGTATAAACAAGCTTAAGTATGGCATAAATTGCCAAGACATCTGGCTAGAAAGCCCGAAGGCCCCTACTCAGCAAGATGCTTGTGCATGTACCTAGCTCTTCTGAGTGAGTGAGTGGTCCCACTGATATCAGTAGCACTACCTCTGTGCTTAAAGGTAGGCACATGCCCTAGTATCCTGCAAAACTGACACCTAATGACCCAGTGAAATCAATCTTCCCAAATAACTCTGCATGTCCTGGATCAGGCCATCCAGAAGGAATGTGTTTCAGTAAAAGTAGTTTCCATGGTTTAAGCATATCTAGGAGGAGCACAAAAAGAAAGAGGAATTCCTCTTGTAATTTTACAGCTCAATGATTTAGGTGATCTTCCTATTTTCTTAGATTGGAGATCTGTACAGGTAGTGAGGCTTAGACTCCAATGTGGAGGATGGCATGGTAATGTACATTTTATTGACTAGCAGGCATCGAATGCAGACAGATAATGTGTGCTTAGCTTGTTGGATGCTCATAGGCCTGATCTTTTGGGGTTGTTTCACTGAAAAACATAAAACAAGCTTTCTAACTTATGATGATTGTGGATTTTATTGAGCATGCTCTGAAACACCATCTCTCTTCTGGCAAGATAAAATGAGGGAGATCTGGTTTGCTCCACTGATCTGAATAGTCAGTGTGAATATTTTTGTAAGATTTGTGAGCTAACAAGATTTGTATGATGATGCATAAGATTCATGTTGTTCACTATGGTCACAGGGAAATATTTTACTTATCTAACTTCTATTTGAAAGCATAGATCTGTGTGTCCCAAAGAATCATATCAATGTCAGCAACAACTGAGATAGGAGAAATAGGGTTTTCAGCTTTCTTGTTTCATTCAGATAATGTTAAATCCCTTCATTTGGGTAGGACAAAAGTGTATGGAAACCTGTATCCTGAATCCTGGGCTTCAACCTTTACCCCTATTTATAAGGAACAGACCTCCTACCCAAAACATGCTTTGAGGAGGAGGTTTCTTCCTGATTCTACCCTGAAAGAATTTATCACAGGGATTCAGCTGTGTTTTCATTTTCCAAAGTGACATTTGAGGCCTAGACCAGTGGTAAACCATAACATAGATTACTTCAGTGTTGTAAACTTGCTAAGTTTGCTGGAGCACATGATACCACTGTGGTATTGCTTAATATGTCAGGGTAGTAACACTGTGGCATGCTATTCTTACCAACAAAGCTTTTGCTTCCTTTTTCATATCTAAAAGAGCAGTGGCAAGATAAAATAAATTTATTGGTTTTTCACTTTTTCCTTTCCTATAAAGTTTAAATAAACCAGATAATGAATAAAATTGAGTTACTTTATAGACACTGATTATTTGCTGTTAGGCATATTGCAATTCCCAGCACTTGAAGAGCTTTGCTGGCAGGGAAGTGGTACTCATGGTGATAAACTGTATTTTCAACATGTCATGCAATATTAGCTGGTTTGCAAAACTCCAGTTGTATATCAGTACTGGCAATCAGGATCTTGCATATTTTGCCATTTGCATGCAGAGTCTGCTTAATCCATCGTCTGTCTTTGGAACAGGGTGGTGATCAAGGCCAGCTATAAGTCATTAGTGAATTGAAAAAAAAAACAAATGGAAAATGTAAAAGCATGTTGAAAATGTGGTAGTGTGCTCAGCAATGAAGCAGATTGGGGAAGAAGAATGAGAGCTGCATAGCTGACCTCTAGTTTTTCTGCTAGTGAGACTGTGGAGTTTGTTTAACATTGCCTTTCACATTTTTGTGTGTGTGAACAGAGTGTGAACACACCCACATCCACCCACACACTTATCTGTACCCTGACTTTGCCATGTTGTTTTTGTTTCAGGTTATTGGGCAAATTTATGATTATTGTCAAGTGCTTAAGAAGATTCCGTAGTTATTTCCTTGATTGCATTTTTATAGAATGCTTTGGTTGCAAAGTATATCATCATAGGAACATGTGGGAAAGAGAAGAGACAGGAAATTGTTAGTAGAGCTTTTGATGAAATAGAAGGTTCTTAAAATCACTTAATATAAAGGAATATCAGCAACCCACATCCAAGTCATCCTTTGTCAAATTTGATATCACAGAGGCATGTAGCATAGTACCTGTTCATAGAGTATGAAATGATTGGTACTGTGCGAAGTATGTACCACAATACACAGCATGTTGTCTTTCTTCACAACAGACTCTCACAGCCTCATTCTTTTTCCACATGCCTCCCTGCCGTAGGAATATGAACATAAGAGGCATTTGACTTGTTTTCCTTCTTGGCTGCAGTGATGTCAAATGCTCTTTCTTACTGCCTGCACCTGGGTAGAAAATAAGTACTTTGAGTCTATCTCCTGCTGAATATTCTTAAACTTAGCCTCAGCAGTGTTGTACAAGGGTTGCTGGAAAGTACAGGAGTGAGGAGCTTACAGAATTGACAGTGGCCTTTGTGAAGAGGGTGCAGATTAAATAAGCATCAAAAGGAGACAGAGCAGAGAAATTCTAAATACACCAGTGTCCAATTCCTGGGACACGTAACTGTAACAGGTAACTCTAGGAAGTATTCCAGTCATGGCAGGATGAGAAAATTTCACATTGAAGTGACTCAGTACTCTCTATATGTAGTTATTAAATCTATTGAGCTAGGTTTGCTTTCACTAGGTTCACAATTACAATCTGTCTTTTGAAGTCTCTTGTGGCTGTGTGTTCAGCACAACAGACATGCTGCCATTGGAAGCGGGAGCAGCCCAGTCCCTTGGAATTGCTCCACTCCTTCACTAACTGAGATAACAACACCTTGGTGTTTGCAAGCACGTGTATTCTCTGAAATGCCTGTGCCAAAAACCTACGAAAATACTTTTTTTGAGGGGCAGGGGCATCTGCCTCTCACTTGGAGGATTTTGTAATTGTTCTGTCTATATAATACCACAGGTATTATATACATTGCAATATATATACATTACTGCTGAATGTATCTGCGAGAGAACCATGCTTCCCACCAGGTAAGCGTGTTTTTTAGGTCAGTAATAGGCAGGCATTTCTTGATCTTCGTCAAAGCTTTCCCTGATTGCCTATCCTAATACGTTAATTAAATCCGAAATCTGAGAAGGAGGTTGAAGATGCAGCTTCTGTACGGAAGCACTTTCACTGCTAGATATTTAAAGAAGCTTACAGAAAAAAATCAGCACTGTCAGGAACCTTAAATGACACGGACAGATAGAGAGGAAATAGGCAGGTGATGACTTGTTCTTCTCCTATCTGCACATGTTTGTCCTCCTCTTATAAATATGGTATTTCTTATTCGTAGAAGAGACCGCTGCCTTTGCTGTTCTCACTGACCGTGGGAGCTCTGTGCCGCTTTGGAGATCTGGAGTGAGCTGCTGCGTGAGTGCTGTGTGTGTGCAGAGACTCTCCTTCAGGACCTCGCTGGACACTGGGAGTGTCACTGTGGCCGTGCCCCGGAGCTTGTTTGGGCCTCGGTGACATTGCAGCACTGCCACAGTGCTGTTTGCATGGTGTTTGCATTTGGTACACCCAGCAATAACACCCAGTTTTTGCCTTCCTCCTCTGATTGTAAGAGAGCCTCTAGTGCTTTTCTGACCTTACTAGGTATGACAGAATAGCTAAAACCAGCCCCCTGTCCAAGCATCAATGTGGATCAAGTTTTTTCTGCTCCTTCTCCCAAAACAGAGGCAGCTGCTATCCTCATTGTTACCATGAAGAACATCTGCCATCTGTCATCAGGAGTCTGAAACCTTAGCTAGCAACCACCCTGATGAGTGTTTTTAGTGCGTACAAAATAACACTGGTGTACCAGCTGCAGTACAGATTAAGGACTAAAGCAGAAACACTTGCAAAAAAAAACCAAGGCATCTCTGCATGTGTGGGCAACTAAAGAAATATTTCATCTTCACAGAACAGGGTATTTTAAATTAGATAGTCAAGTCTGCTGGCCTACGAGTAAATTCTCATGTAAATCCTGTAAACTTCTTCCTAGAGAAAGTTTGGACAGACTGGCTATGCTTTTTGTTAATTAGTATGTTCCATTTCCATTCCATCTTCCATTTCAGACTCACCCTGGCTAGGGGACAAAATGCTCCACTAGTCCAAGGGTGTTAGATTAAAGTGGTAAGAGAAAGATTTTTGTCTATATGGTGCTCTGGAAGCCCTGTTGAAATGACTGGGGGTGTCCAATCTCTCCATTGTTATATAGTAAGATGTGTAGATGGAAGGGAGTTGGGATCAGCTTCAGTATTTAGACAACAGACTGGACTTGGAATATTGTAGTGTTTTTCTCGGCTCTGCTACATCCTTGCCATTTGACTTGAGGCTTGTCACTTCATCTATCCCAGGTACATTGGGAACCCCTTAAAACAAGATAGCTCACAACAAATGGCTGTGGAGTTTGTGCTGGGTGCCCATTTCTGGTGGAGCAGTAGGAAGAGTGGCTTCCCTGTACAACGCTGCCTTCTGAGCTAAGTTGCCCCTTCAGCGAAAGCTGTTATTTCTCAACCTGGCAATGCTATGCGGAGCTATGCACTTTGACTTGGAGTGAATTTTACCGATATAGCTGCTGAGGTTCATACCTAGAACCCAGAAGTGCGTTTGACTTTCCATCTGTGTGCATGTGTGTGTGTGTAGCATGGTTTCTGAGGGGTTACAATGCCTCTGCTCTCAGCAGAGCCTTTTATGATCTCTAGGTTTTTATAATCCTCCCTTTCATTTCCTTTTAAATGAATCCAACCCAGTCTTGCTGAGACACATCAGGCAGTGTGCCTGAAAAGGCATAAATGTGATTAGATGACAAAGTACTTCAAAGATGCCCCACTTCGGGCTGTTTGTGAACCGCTTAGGGTTAGCGGAAGTCACGTGGCTGTGGGCAAGAGTCTCACCATGAGCAGACCCTTCCCCTTGTGCTGAAATTCCAGGATGAGCCAAAAACTCCACCGTTGTGGTCTCTAATATGAGGACTGTTTTAATTTGTCCTGTTTTGATGTGACAGCTCTGCTCCTTCCTGCTGACCCTTGAATTTATGCACAAGAAGTCAAGATGCCCTAGACAAGAGGGTTGGGAGTGCTTTAATCCTGGTGAGAGCAGCAAGCCTCTGATCCAGCGGCCGCCGGAAGACTGTGTGCTCCGGGGATTTCCCTGCGAGCAGAAACCACCCCTTGAAGGCGCGAGCGCCTCATCTTGTCACTGTACCTTCTCCAGAAGATCGAAGTTACAGACACTTCCCCTGAGAAACTCACAGCAAACTGATGAACTTCTTCACTGGGAACAACTGAGAAAAAAAAAAAAAAAAAAAGGCAAACAAAGAAATAGAGCAGTTTCTGTCAGCTGGCCTCAGCTCCAATGCACCATGCACACCAGTTTGCTCTAAGCTCAGATATCAGGCTGAGCATTGCCCTCCCAGCACGCCCACAGTTGTGTTTTTCAGGGCTCTCCAGCTTCATATGACTGAAAAACTACTGGCCTTAGTAATTGTTACAGGACCAAAGCACCAGGTTTTTCCCAGGTGAGACCAGACCCGCCTTGTGCAGTGTTAACTTTGTGTGCGTGTGGTGTCACGCCAGCCCAGCTGGCTGCCACAGAGGAATGCGAAGGTGGCGGACAAGACAAATGCTGGAGAGTGCACATGGAACAATGCAGTCTTGGAAGGTGTGTCTCCTGTCATGAAACTGGGATTATCATCTGCTGATGGAACAGTGCTAGCGCACGAGCTTGCGCTTCTTTTGCGTGGTCCAGAGTGACATCTAATGGCACAACACCACACTGCGCCTTGCCTGCAGGGAGTTCAAATGCACGAAAAGTTATAGTGCCAGTTACTCATCAAGTGACAAGGACAAGGTAAATTTGGTGAAGAGAAAAAAATTAATAGACTATATAAAACTAAATATAGTGTTCTGTTTTCAGTTTCAACCTATAGCACATGAATAAAGCTGGTAGGCTATAGTTACGAAGTGGCACATATTTTCAAATGATTATTCTCTTCATAAGTTTTTATATTAGGAAGTTGGGTTTCTATTCACCTTTTTCCCTAGAAGGCCTCATATGGTGATTGAAATTTTATCAGACTTGTTTTTATAAGAGAAGCAGTACAAAAAGTCATTTTCCTGGAGTACATAATTGAATTGTTGGACTCATTGCTGCTGGATGCTGTGGGGACAAAAGCGCAGCTGGTTAGACAACAGAGAATTAGAAAAATCCCTGAAGCATTGCTACACTGATGGCTATTAAATGTAGTTGGAGTGCATCTACTACTCCCTCATGAACTCTAAACTGCTGAATTTTGAAAGGCAGGAGTATAAACAGAGAAAAAATTTGACTGCACTATTTCATACTTTTTTTCCCTTGGCATCCAGTAGTAGTTTTTGTCAGAAATACATTTCAGCTAGATGCACATTTGCTCTCTACCTTATGGCTGTTCTAATGGCTGACTTTTTCTTTCTACATGAAGCTTGAGGAGCAGATATGGAAAGTTTTTTGTTTTTGTTTTTTCACGTTCCCATCAAAAAAAATAGTTTAACATAAGCCAGTTTTCTGTTAACAGTTAACTATCTGCATCCTTCTAATACAGACTTGGAAAGCATTTGGTCATCTTAGGCAATGAGTGGGCTGTATTTTTTTTAATTTATTTACAATTACGGCTATTTCACCTTAACACAGCATCTAGTGTCTTGGAAGATTATTAAGCTAGCAAATATGTAAATGTAAAAGGAAGCTTGGTAGCCTCAAGCTTCTTTTCCCTGTAAACTGACTGTGCTCAAAAGGAGCTTTCAGCTGAACACCTCAAGCCTTTAGGCAAGGAGTCTTTGTCTCACAAAGAATTTGGCATCCATCAGCTGGAGACCCACGTTTTTAGACACACTAGTCCTTTTTCAATTCTGAACGTGTTTAATTATATATTGTTCATAGAACTAGTCTGGGAATGCATTCACTACTTTGTAGGCTGTCTTTGTGGAAAGACAAAGAATGTTATCTTCTCATTGTGCTGGCTTTTCATTTTCATTTTTGGGAACAAAAGACATTAGAAATAAGGCGTATTGCTTTAAGGTGGGTTAATTAAGCATTGGACAAATTTTCAATCAAATGGAAGTATTTTATTAAAAGATGGGAAATAATTCAGAGAAATCCTGAATAGTCTGTGACCCATTTGAGGTCACTTTGATTGTCATAATAGATCGATAGTAGGAAAAAAAAAAGATGTATAAAATTAGTTAGAGTTCTGAGCTGATTGTTTCCTCTTAGGAACAAGATCATGCAATTACAACAGATATTTCTATGAAAATATCTAATCAATGCTCAGCAGCAGTGGAAAATTTGAGTGAGTTGAATGCTAAGATCTGTGGAAGACAGTAGATGGCGCAAAGACTTAAGACAACCTCCATAGTTTTCATTCAGGTTGGAAATAGGAGCTCAAGCTATCTTAGGGTTAGTACAATGAGGACAAAAGGATACCACTATCTGTATCTCAGTTTTCTTGCTCAAAATCCAACCAGGATCATGCCTGGGAGAAAATGAAAGAAATAAATTGATACTGGTGCCACTCAGCAACTTTAAAATGGCTTGTGTGGAAATACTATTTGCTAAAGTATTTCAATTACAGCGTTTTGCCAACACTCCTACTTACACCTTTAGAGCTTTGTCCCGTGTGTTTTTTTTTAGCTCTAGTGTTCTTTAAATTTCAACTTCTAGTCTGCTGAGTTGAAACCAAACCTTCAAAAAAGATGTAGAAAGAAAAATATCAGTACTTCCAGAATAATCAATAAATGACCACACAGTACTTCCCCAGCCTCAGGCTATGAGAGAGGCATATTTAACTCCTTTATCCATGATCTCTTCCTTTGCTTGTTCCAGGCTCTGCACCTTGAGTGCTGTAACTATTACCCTATTTGAGGTGGATTGGTCTCTTTCTGCTCCTCCCCATTAAAACTTTTATTCTGAAGATGAGATATTTTCCTTAACAAAAGCTGGATGGATATTTTGGTGGAGCACATGAATCCTCTCTGTAAAGTGCAGGGGAGCATCTGTTGAATGGTGTGAAGGACTTTCCTGGGATGCCAGCAGGGATGTAGGGAGGAGAGGACAGATAGGGGTGGTGCTAAATGGCGGAAATTGGATACCCCCAGAAGTGCTATGTATTTGTCTGAACAGTTTGGTAGGACAAGGAGGAGAGAAAACATTGGAGGCCAGGAGCAGGCAGTACATCTCAGACATATAAAGGAACTTCAAGAAGAGGCACCTGAAGAAACTACAGAGTAGTCAAATTTCATCCAAAGTAGGGAGCAGACATGGATACAGGACATGGGAACAGACACTTGAAAGAGCTGGAAAACAGGTTTCCTACAAAGGAAGGAGGGACTGTGGTAGTTCCGCAACTACTGCAAATAGTAGTTTGCATAACGATAGTAGTTGTGGGAGGAGAACTAGGCATGCTAGTGATTTTACATGCACCGCAAAGGGTAGCTGCCTCTTTAGGTGGGTGGCAGTGTGGGTGGGACAGGCACTGTATAGTGTACTAGGCTGTGCATCAGCAGCTAGCTGGGCATGGGAAACAGGCTACAAGGATCTCGGATATGCTGAGTTGGGGACAGATGTGGCTGGTGCCTTGAAGGTGCTGGTGCTTGTGTGTTACATGGATAGAGGAGTTGGGTAACTGATAGAAACAGAGATTGTCTGATGAAACAATTTTCGCTGAAGACCAACAACTCGTCTAATGCATTTTTTTTTTTTTAAACAACGTATCAAAAACAAACTTCTAATAAAATGCAGGTAGTTTCTAGCCCATCCAGAAGCAAACTCAACCTTCTGGATTTTGTGTCTGTAGGACAGCAGTGCTATCCAGATGTTTCTAGCTACGATAACCACAGTGTAGAACTGCTAGATTTTAGCTAAATTTACAGTGAGTAAACAAGCACTGTGGAAAGACATTATAGCTTGTGCTAGCTGAGGCTGACACGTTTATCAGGTGCAGGTTGTCACTGTGCAGACACAACACACTGTGCCCAAAGTTTTTTGTGTAGGACCATATCTGACCTGATAAATCTGCCCTTTGGTTCTCCCATTTATGCAGTGGGTCACCCCTTTCAATTGGGCAAGACAGGTGCCTTGCTCAGCAGTCACAAACAGCTGTTTGCTTAACCATAAAGCAAACAGTACAAGGATAGGAATTGTGTCATTTGCAGGACTCATGTTGCAGGGCTCAAAATCATTTGAATTTGTTGCATGTTCTTGGAATTGTCCTTAGTTGATCAGCATTATCTTTATAAACATGCAAGCAAGTTTTTTTAACTTAAGTAAAAAACTGAGAAATAAGTAGCTTAAGCATCCCTTTATATTACTGCCTACACAGACTCACGCAGCCACAGGAAAAGACGTTTAGGAACAAGAAGTTCGCTGAGATGCTGGACAAAGTTAGAGCTGCTGTGAAAATCTGCCCTCAAAAGAAGCTGGTGTTTTCCTACCAGGGTTTTTTGTACCTTACTGTGATAAGCAGCCAGAAATTTTCAAAGCTCTAAAATCCTTTGAAGTCAGGAGTGATGAAGTATTATTAGTAGAACATCCAAAATCTGGTCAGTATGGCACTTTTCTCTGCTTCAAGTTAAGGTGTTATAAAATGATCAAGAAGTATTTTAAATGAAATTAAATAGGAGAAAAAATAAAAGAAAATTTTATCTGCTGCTAAGTGAGTGCTGATAAATATGTTCAATGCTCATGTGCATATGTTTGGATAACATCTTGAATAATATAGGTTATCTTTAACTCATAGTTAATGTAAAGCAGAGGGAAAACAGCCCCCTCCAAAATTACTGGACCCAAAGCAATGATAAATTGGCCTCTATACCTTCACTCAGTGTATGTAAAATGTTTCTTTGTTTCTTTTTTTTTTTTTTTTTAATTGGAAATATGGTTTACCCTTAGGTTTTTGTTTGTTTGTTTGTTCGTTTGTTTTTCTGAATCAGTTATGAAGGAAACATGAATAAAGAGGTTCTTATTAAGCACAGTTAACTGTATGCAATACTTAATAATTGGGAACCAGATAAAAAAGTTAATTACAAATACATCAATGCTCAGAGAATCTACTTGTGCCAACTCTCAACCACTGGCCCAGAACTGCCAAATAAAGGGCATGAGAAGTTAAAGTCCAGCATTGCAAAATCCAGGAAAAAAGTCCTGAAAACTGCATTTTGGCAATAAAATTAGAGCTAGATAACATCTGCTTGCAGTTCAGTTCAGAGAAGATGTTTGGTATTGACCCATGAAACTGTTTGAAAAAATTCTGCAGGGAGTGCAGGTGCTCAGCCCAATCACTTCATTGTTCATTTTAGACTTTAAAAGAATTCCATTAATTTTGAATATTAGTGGGGTTAGACTCACTGTGGAAACACTTTTTGCAGAAGATGGGAGAGGAACAGGGAGTTTCCATACCTGTCTCTAGAAGTGGAAGGTTTAGCAGTCTGCATTGTAAAAGCAGTCAGATCTGAGCTTTTATTCATGCCATAGTTATCCCACTTCTACACATATTCATGTGGACCCATATTCTGGTGAATTTTAGCATTGGGGATTTAAAGGTTTAACTCTCCATGGGTGCAACTTGTCTGCACGGTGGTTCATTACACATTGTGATCTTTGTAGCGGTACACTTAAAAAAAATTTGCAGCATTTTTTCTCCTCAGCCATCCCCTCTCCCCCTGCCACACATGCACTTTGCTGGTTTTCCTCCTAACAAGCATATACTAACTCTATATATGAGTAATTTTAGGTATGGCAAAGAGTGTTTAAGACACATATAAATTAACTTTAGAAATGTGATTTTGTTTTAGATGCAGTTGTCTCTCTAACACAGGTGATCAAAAAGCGTTGGACCAGAACTTCCACTGATCACTTTTGAATAAAATTCTTCTGTATCACCACTGTTACTTTGCACATAATGGTCTTTTTCTGGAGTGATTATGAATAGAAGGGCATGATTCTCCCCATTAAAAGCGATTGGTAGGAGAAGCACACAAAAGTGTAGAAAGTGGCAACTTCAAAGCAAAATGGTTATCTGGCTGGAGTGAGGAGCATTTTTCATCCTATGAAATACTGGTAGAAATGCAATCTCCCCGAAATTTCAAGTAACGAAGGGAAGTTTTCAAATATTGCTGCTTACTTTATGTTAATGCCATACTAAAATGAACATTAAATTTTTACTTGCACAAATAGTTAGGTAACAGCATAAACATTAATGATTACCTTCTTTGTTAACACCCTCTTCCCTCCAAGATTTCATGTGTTAACTAAGGTTAAAGTGTGGCTTATCCAGTGAGACATAAAGCTGACGGCGAGTCATAAACAAAAAACAAAAACGCTAGACAACTCATCAAATGTACTTTTATACATTTCCCTCTTTCTGGGAAAAAAAGAAAAAGAAAAAAAAAAGAAAAAAAGGAAAAGGAAAAGGGAAAAGAAAAAAGCTCTTGTAATGTAATGCTGAGAATATGAATATGCATCTGTACACCTAAACAGGATAGAAGAGGAACAGGCTATTCTAACATAGCAGTAGAAATTACAAAATAACTCTAATTGCATAATATTTGCATAAGTGGCAAGGGTTATAAATGCCATAAAATTCATCCATGTTATGCTGTTTTTTTGACAGGAGTGTTTCACCTAATTTCTATGTGCTTTTCAAAAATCTTATTTTTCCAGTTCTACATTCATTAGCTTTGGTTGAGAGCAAGAGGAATAGGGCTGCTCTTTGGGCTTCATGCTCTCATTCATGAACATGAGATATCTTGGCATGATAACTGTCTTCCAAAATGAGCAACAAATAAGGTAACTCATATTAGCTGTTTTAGAATTTTTTTCCATTACCATCTGGAGAGGAAATGTTGGGTGTGTGCTGATCACTAAGAAAATCAATATGTTAATCAAAACAATGCACATCTGAACGTTAAAATAACAGCCCCGTACACTTGTCTGATATCAGTACGTCAAGATTTTTTTTTTCTCCTTAAATCTAGTTTTATATTCCAAGATAAAATATAACAAGAGCTCTGAGACACAAAGTACAGGAGTTGGGGGTTGATGCGGTTGTAACAATCCATCTTACAGCTCTGAAAGGCATTTTCTAAATGACTACTTCTACCGTAATCCCCATGTAAGACAATAAGACTTGTAAACATATCACTGTGGAAATCTATCTTAGTGTGTTTGTTTTTGTTTGGATTATTTTTAAAAGTCATTTTTTTCTTCATTGAGTCTCAGTGAGTCTGTCTTTCACAAGTCTCAAAGTGCTGCATCTGCTGTGGCTGCTTTAGCAAGACTTGTCTAGAAGGGGAAGGACCAGAAAAATGCCTCCATTGGCAGCAATAGCAGTGGATACTAATGTAATGCAGTGTCAGCCAGGGCTACCTAAAAATTCAGAAGAATGAGATGATAGATGATAAAACAGGAATAATAATGAAAAAAATGGTTACTTTGCTGTCTCACTTTGCCCTCTACAAAATGCTACATCCAAGAAAACATCTGTTGTAGCTTTGAAAGTATTTTTGGGGTCATATTCTCTATTATACAGGGGAATCAACATAATAATGCAAATTCCGTCGTGGTATGCGTTCAGTAAAATGTGAAAAGTTCATTGCTAGGAAGTTCATGGATATGGAAGAAGGGCAAATGTTCTCCTGAGAAACTAACTTGTAGCTATGCTGCACAGCTGGAAGAAACTTTCGGCAGACACAAGTTGGATCATAGGAGAAATGGCCAATCTGTAAACTTCGCCATGAATTCAATCCATTGAAAAGATTCAAAAAATATTTCAGCGCTCTTGACATGTAGTTTCCTTTTTTTTTTTTTTTTTACATGTTTTTTGTTTATAGGCTAAGAAGAACAACGTGCCCTTATATTGATTTTCTTCATGCAGAGAGACTGAATGGATGCAAATTTGTCTTTTTATTTGGGACACAATTTATTTTTTACAGCAGTGGCCAACTGTTTGGCCTCGGCTGAGTTTCCAGGTGGCCTAAGTCTCTGCCTGTGCCATATGCTGGCCTATTTTTGCTAGCTAGGTGAGGTAGCAGTGGTAACGCCACTGTGGTGGCACAAGGCTTGGCTTGGGTTAGTAACAAAAGCACAATCCATCTTATGGTCTTGACAGCAACCTCTGAGCGCAGTCACATTATGTTTTCTTTGCGGTTCCCTGCCTAGTGTTTTAGCACGTTGTGCTCATCTTCATTGTAGCCATGTGAGTTTAGCCAGAGAGCTAGGCTGGGCCTAATCAGTCTAGGCCTGGTAGTCTCAGTCTCCGAGAGGGAAAGGTTCGAGGCCCTGTCCTGTTTCAACAACACTGAGACTTGCGCTTGTATTTTTAGGTCTTTATGGAGTACCTGCTTTGCTGGATCACTAGCAGAGATGTTTCCATCCCCTTCTAGAGAGAGAGTTTTCTACAGAAAGATAGATAAAGGTTTCCAAGAAAAGTTTTGGACTGAAGAGTCGCTGTTTTCTAGAGAAAAATGCTTCTTTGGAAAATTTAAAGTCTGCTTTAGCTCTGGAGATGCCTTTCAACAAAATGTTTTCTCTAAACTTCATTTAGGTTTTTCTTCCCACATTACTGGAAATAAATTCTAGCCTGCATAACATCTCTTTTGACTCTTTCCCGCAAACTTCGTGATTTGCTCTTTAAAATAATTATGGGAAACTAAGAATTATAGACTTATGATGTATATGAAACTAGTTTTTCTACCTGCTTGAATGTTTGCTTATTTTTGAGAATGTTTGAAATTATATGCTCCAAGCAATAATAGCCAAGGTAGTTTTTTTTTTTTTGCTTTTTACCACTTCTACATTTCTAATTCTGTTTCCATTATTTTTTCCCACCATAGGTCACTTATTAGAATAATGCCAGACAATTTTCTTTTCTCTTTGGATAATCTTCTTCAAAAAGTTTAGCACAATGTTTTTCAGTTCACAGAATGATTTCACAGAATAATTGAATCTTCCATATATTGTATGATTAGTTACACTAAATGCAAAGGAAAATGGAGAGGAAACAACTAAAAAGTGAAATGTGTTGTCAAAAAAAAAAAAAAAAGAATATTCATATATTGAACTGGCAGATCCAGGTAAGTTCCAAGTTATTGCAACTGGTATTGCTTCTCTTGTTATGCATTGTTAAGAAAATGATACATAAGTAAATAAATTCTGTGGAAACTTCAAATCAGGAAGAATGGAAGAGAAAACAAGAGTATTACCAAGAGCATAGATAACAAGAACATAAATAATAAGGTATTGCAAGTAGATTTTTGTATGTGTTTCCCTGTGTTTATCAGACAGATGAATTTACACAATTTACCCTTAAACTGCAAGGAAATAAAGCAAAAAAAGTGAAACAGATCATTGGTACATGCAAGGCCCCCTCTTCCCAGCACAGAAAATATAAAATTTAAAAAAAAAGAAAAAAGCAACCACCACCAAAAAGCTAGATCTGCCTCTTGTTTGTCTACCTTTAGCAAATGTTTTGTTCCACTCAGTGGATCAGAGTCCAGTTTGCAAAAATCCATCTGGGAAGGACAGGAATAGAACTGAGGAATCCTGTCAGCAAGAGAGAAGCCCTCAGAAATTTAAATTTATTGCACAGGGTTTCTCTGCGTGAGGATGCAGCCTGTGACTGTTGTCTGCACTTTTACTCAGTCAGATCTTACTAACTTGCACCCTTCTGTCTGCAGAGGTTCCAGTCATCGGTTAGAAAGGAGATGATATAACCCAGGAATTAATATATCTTTATTTATTGGTAACAAAACTTTTATTAGGAAGTTGCTTTGCTGCCCTTATTCTACCTCTTCCTTCCTGCAGTGTCTGTCCTAGACGTCTGCCCTGAGTCTAAATTACAGATAATAGACAAGCAGGTGATTAGACAGGATTTTGCACAATGTCATAAGGTAGTACCAGCTTTGCCAAAATCCTGTTATTCACAAGACATTCATGGGAACTGTGCTGACACTCTGTGATTTCCACTGAAGAAAACAAACACTCTGTGTGCTCAGCATTTCTGAGCTTCTGTCTGATTAATTTTTGTGAGCTTTTGTTTAACCAGTTATGAAAGAAGGGATATCAAATGAGGGCATTCAAATCACTTTGAAATGCTTAGGGAAGGATATCTGAATTTCCCGTAACTGGAAGCATGTCTGCTTGCAGTATTCCCCATAACTTTGACAAAGACATTTCTAGCATTCAAAGTCCATCTGAGGTGAATCATGTCACTAAGCCTTCCTCGGCAATGAGATAATGTTCTTCATATGATATTTAAGATATGTTTTATATACATGATGTGGTCTTCGAAATGGCCAGGTCTGGTACTGGGTTATGAGACATGCCAGAATATTGTGGAAGAGCAGGTGGGGAGTATTAAACCACATAAACTGGTTGATTTTAAGATGGCCTATGATCTCATTGTTGATGAAAGATGAGGGAAGAATTTAATTTAAAGAAAACATTTAGTTAGAAGTTAAAATAACCTCACTATATGACTCTTACTGCTGCCTGTTTAAAAGGTATTGACAATGAATAAAAATAAGATTGGAATAAAGTAATATTCTTTAGAAGGATCTGCATCAAATTCTATGAAATGTAATTGAAGTCTGGGAAAGTTCTGAACTGTGGGCCTTCATTGATGCAATCCATTCTGAAAAATTAATGATCTCAAATTAAATCATATGCTTCTTAATATGTGAATTCAATACAAAAACAAAACAAAACAAAAAAAAACAAAAAAAAAAACCAAAACAACTTGCAAGTAAACTATATGTTTATCTGAAAGCAACATTAATAACTGGGAAAAAATATTTTACTGATTCTCAGAATAAAGAAATGGTCAAAATATGGAAGACCAATCGAGAGGTGTTGAGAGGAAAAATAATAGTAAAATATGAATTTTAATGTGGAACATGAAGCTAAACATGCAGGTATTGAAACACACTTCCATCAATGCTTCTGTGCATGTTTTCTTTAGGTATTTTTGCTCTAAATTTATTTGTAGATATTATTTTTTCTTATTTTGGCTAAATGATGTTCAGTACATTTACCCTTTGGTACAACAATTAGCAACTACTGGTTAGCCTTCAACTAATGACATTCCTTCAACAACAGCATTGTAGTCATTGCACTCATTTGAAAACTGCAAAACTATTAATTTGTATTCTTTGGAATTGAAAAGGAAGATTGTATGCAAAGTTTTCATGAAGGTGCTTCCCTGATTTTTATATAAAACGTTTACTGTGAGGGTGGTCAAATGCTGGAGCATGTTGTCCAGAGAAGTTGTGGATTCCGCCCCTTCAGAGATATTCAGAACCTGACTTGACCCAATCCAGAGCAACCTGCTCTAGGTGAACCTGCTCTGAGCAGGCAGGCTGGACCAGATGATCTCCAAAGACCCCTGACATCCCAGCTACTCTGTGATTCTGGGATACAGAATCAAGACTGGACAAAGTTAGACAAATTCTCCTGTACTACATGTGCTTAAATATCTGTCATAGCAAAACTGCTTCACTGCTCCATTATTGCTTTTGGTTGGTTATTTCAGTACCCAAAATGTTGAAATAAAGACTTCCTTTTTGATGTTAATAATGAGTTGCATGGTGGGGCATTTCACTTCTGAATGGAGTGCAACTCTGTGCCCAGCAAGGCAGAAGACAGGGCTGCTCCTGGCTGCTACTCTAGCCAGTCGTTATCTGTGCTTTTACGTAATGCTCTGTGTTTCATGCCAAATAACGAAGTCAAATTTCTGCTCCCTACCCCTGTAACTTACTTTGGCTTATCTAGCTATGCAGGTAAGGCAGCAGTGGGCTGACAATAGCAGTTTTTTTTCCATTCTGGTAATATTTTATCATCTATATTGTAAGTAATTAAAACATCTGCTCTAGAGGAAAATTGCTATCTTCTCATTTTGAGCATAGAGACTGAACTAAACTCATGTGGTTTATATTATGTGCGTTAAAGGTCTGACTAGGGCAAGGCTTGAGCCATGACTTGTAATTCAGACATGATCACAATGATCCTGTAATAAGGAGGGATAAAACTATTTTCCCAACCATTTTTCTCATACTCCAAAGTGGTAAGATCATTTTCACTCAAGTTCTTTTTAAAAATATGGCCTTGTCAACAGGTCAAGTTCTCGGCCTGAAAGGGGTTGGGATGATTGACAGTATTGATATGATCCATTCTGCACAGAATAAATAATAATATGAAACCTCTTTCACAGACACAACAAGGACATCGACATAGACTAGGATATAACTCTATTTTTTTTAGTGTAATTGTGAGCTAAGCAAACAGAACAGTGAAATAGAAGTTGAAAACTGATCCTTTCACCAACTGCAACCCAAGCAAGAATTCTTAGCTGTGTACTTTAAACAAATATTGCGTAATATAAATGTATGCTGAAGCTAAAGTCATGTTTTAGGTCAGGCGTTTTATCTATTAATTACAAGATAAATATTGATTTTGGACAGACACTTTTGACATGAGTCCATGTTCCCTGAAGAATAAACCTAATGAGTCCATGTTCCCTGAAGAAAACCTAATGTTCCCTCCTGGAAGAGACCAAGGGTGCATTTATCTATGTGTCCTATGAACTGAAATGGCCAACAGAAAATAAGTAGAGAAGAGTGTAGGAAGAATGAACAAGAGATAGTAATTCCTGAGATAAGCTTCTCATTCTCCAACAATCTGTGTCTTAAGGACCTTCTGAATCTGGAAATATTTGTATTTAACAGCCCTTTGAGAATTTCTCTTCCATAATCTTTGAGCACTGTCCTTTGAACACTTGTAAACTCAGCACCACCACATCCTGCAACAAGAAACTATGAGTTGTTTAGATACTTTTAAGATGAATCAAGAGCTTACAGCTACTCTTGCTTTTAGCCTGAAAGTTCTTAGTTTATGTAACACATATTATGTTAAAATTCCAGACCAAATTGTTAGGTCACCATTTCAAAAGCCATTTCAAAAGAACAGGTAAAGAACATGGTTTGCAGAATGTGCCAAGCTCGGTCTCCTGTTATGTCAGCATATCTAGGTTGCCTAGCTATTCAACCCTGGGAAGAATGATATTTGTACATTTTGTTAAATATTGTAATATATGTCTGAAGTCATTAGGATTATAGGACCAGATTATTGCATTAACAGCATTCCTGTGCAATCTGTTGAAATTCCTCATTGCAAAGTGTTTGTTGCTTAATAGGAGTACAAATCTCTACCAGCACACATCACCAGTTTTACTCAGATTCATTGAGCTCTGCCTTTCTGCCTCCGAGATCGAAGTACTACTGAAATCCCCTATCATTGCATATCAGACCTACCAACAGATGTTCACTGTTTTTAGAGCCCAATGATCTGCCCCCATCATTACACTTGGCCCATTGATCTGACCCTCTGCGTTATTGCAATATATCACACAGCTAAATGCACCTTTGGTCTGTTCTAGAAAGGGACATTAGGTTATTGTACCAAAATGACTTGGCCATCAAATATCTTTTCCGAGCCCTGTAAACATGATACATTCCTGCTGCTTTTCCTGGTGTTTTCTGGGCCAGCAAATCTTAATTTGCACGTCCAGAATGAATCTTTAGCATTGCCAAAGTGAACTGAAAACCTACTATTATTTTCACATGCATTTGTCTTGTATACTGTTTGAAGAATGTATTCTAAATTTCCTTTCTCCAGAATGTTTGAAAAAGACCACACATTCTCCCAGGATTATCTAACCTATTTTCATATTAATTTATAGTCAAAATATGAAAATTAATTGCTGTTAACTATCTCATGTCCATTGGACATATGCTAGAGGCTGTGTTAACTGTAATGGAATCAGAATAAACACTTGAAAATATGCATTGCCTGTCTTTGAATCATTATAAAAGTAAATAGATAATTTTTCCTTTGGGACCAACTTTTTCTCTAACTGAGGTCAAAGAGACACATTTAAATGACCTATTTGCAGCTGGTTCAGGATTTTTGTACACAAAGGGCTTGGAAAGGAGGAGTTAAGAAAAGTACTTGGACACAAATATCCTATAAATACCTGACCTGTGTCTGCCTCTATCTCTCCAGGATTACACCTCAACAGGGACTTTTAGAAAGAAAGAAAGAAAGAAAGAAAAAGGGAAGGGAAGAGAAGGGAATGGCAAAGCCTAAAACAGCTTTAGCTGATGTACTAGAAAAATCAATGATTGCTGCAGACAGGTTAGAACGTGAAGACCTGATCTTTACCTACAAGGGCACTGTCTACCCAACTACTCTTTGCACTCCTGAAATATTCAAAGCTATGGAGTCCTTTGAAGCCAGAAGAGATGATGTCATTCTAGCAGGTTTTCCTAAATCTGGTATGTTTCGCGTGCTGCACAAAGGAGGATGCCATAATAACAATGATAATCAGAACAGCTATAATAGCAAGAATAGGAACAAAAACAATAGCAATGCAACTACTGCTACTACTAATGCAATAATGGTGCATTTAGATGGATTTATGACATATTTATTTAATGTTGTGTTGAGATAGATGAGAGCAAAGTGACATTTCTATTTGCATTTCAACAAAATTGTCATTGGCATAAAACTAAATTTTTTTTCATGTGCAATGTTGTATATTCCTCTTCCTATGGGTGATATGAAATATCTCAGTCATACCAAAATACAAATCTTAGCATTTTCATCATAGGAAATCTCGGAAGCCATAGAAACTCAGACTTTTGAGGGACATTATTTCAGTGGGATCCTTTGGTTTCACTGCATTCTTATTTCAGCCTCCATGCATTTATGCAATTCTGCTGGCCATTGTGTGTCCTTATGTTATTTTTTTTAGAACTATAGTCTGTTTTCTTGTTTAGCTAAGAGGAAAGGGAATGGCACATCGGATATGCTGTAACCCGGCTCCTTTCCTCTTATTGTCACACTGCAAGGTCTTCTGCTGACAAGTTATGGTGCTGTGATATTATCAGAGCACAGGCCTTCTCAGCTTGACATAAGCAACGCATTCCTCAGTTGCATTGCTAGGAAGTGTCCTTCTTTATTACTAATACTCATTATCCTTTTAACCCTTGATCCATTGTTTCTCTTCGTGCTTGCAGACACACATCCCATTCCTACTGCGTTCACACCAGTTTTAACATTCCTGCTACAAGTCTCTACATGACTCTTTTAATGTTTTGATTATTTACATGTGTTCATACAATTAATGGACCTGCCAAAAGAGCAAATTCAAACTTATGGCAATTTCCACTGACTATGAGTTTCATCAGGGTCAGTTCAAACAAAGAGAAATTTTGACAAACTACAAAGAGGATGAATGAAAGATTTAAAGATGAGGGGTAACCACAATGTTACCTCATGGATTTTAGTAATACTCTTGTGCAGTCCAACTAAGTAACTCTTTTACTAGTCAATACCCTTCTTAAAACTGTCCTGTTAATTAGTAGTAAAATGAAGAAACAGAGAAATTTTTTTAGAGCAATAAGCAACATTTTAATCTCTTCATATTTTGCAATTTCATGCAAACTCAGTAAGACATTCTTTCCTTTTATCCTAATCAAAGCAGAATAAACCACAATGATTTCCTTACAGGATTCATCCATGTTTTAAATAATATAGACTAGGCATAATTTTGGGTACTGTGCAGTGTCGAGCATCTCATCTCTATGAGTGTGAATATCTATGCTGGAAAGTATTTTCTTTGTTTACCTATTGAAATTTTAGTGGTCCTTCTCATTTACCATTTCATACATTGCATGAAAGACTATGCTTAAAATTTTCCACACAACCCCTGCTTTGTGCTTCCAGGTACAAACTGGTTTGGTCAAATCTTAAGTGACTTGATAGCAACAGCTGCAAAGAAAAATGGAAATGAAACAAATAATCATGATGATGTGACAGAAGAATTTCCCTACCTTGAGATTGGAGATCCTGAGAAATATGAGGTGGGCTTTGATGTTTATATGTCATTTCACAATTGAACTGTGATATGAAATACATCTTTACAGAGTAAGTGCTACGGACAGCTGCAGGGATGCTCAAACCAAAATGCATCCATGTAGCCCTGTAAAGAAGAAAGGATCAGAATGTCTTTTTGAGACACTTTGCAAAATTCAGCAGCAGTTTCATACAAAGACAAATAAAAAGGTCATGAAACACAACACGTCATGCCAGGGAGAGTCTCAACTTCTCTACTCCCTCCAACAAGCTGCTCCATTCCATTCTATTGCTGCTCTGCTGCACACTTCCGTACTCTCACACCATTTTCTTCTAAGCATCAAATATATGCATTTGTTTATTTCAAAGGCAGGTATTTTTCATAAGGAAGTACAGCATCTGTCTTACTAGTTCAGGTTTCTCTTCACTGACTGGCTAGTATGCTTTTATTCAGATTGACAAGCCCTAGAGATGAGTGGATATCTTGATTCGCAGGTCTAAGGAGACCTTGCTATTGGAGCAGTTCATCAGGAGGTTTGATACAGATGATGCTGGTCAATATCTTCTCCCACAATATGTCAGAATTCAGATGCATGCTCAGAACTTTTTGTAATATTCATTTTTTGTCCAGTTTTCTGCTTTGTTCCAACCTTCTCTGCTTCCAAATTTAATTTCATCTTCTTTCTTCTGCTATTCCCTTCCCTCTCGCCTCTTTTCTTAGTCTCAATGGCCTCCTCCATTTTGTTTACAAAAGGCTATGTCATTCTCATCTTCCCCATTACTTTTTGATTTCTTTTACCAAATAAAGAGGAAGAATGAACATGCATTTCACTATTCGCTATTCACTATTTTTAAATTAGGTCAGAGAAAGTTTTCCCCTTGAACAACTATTACTAAGAGCTTTTATGTTTAGGGTTATTCAAAGAACATTGTGTTTGGTTCTAGGAAAAACCTTATAGTTTTTCCTCTTCCACATGAAATTTTTGGTAAGCTGATGCATAAGATGCTCAAATTAATTAAGTTATGTTAATTATGATGTTAACTTTCTCTCTTCTTTGGATTTTATTGAAGAGGATGAAGAAATTACCCCCAGGAAGACTTATACGTACCCATATGGCTCCTCAAAATTTACCTGAGTCCATTTTCAAGAACAAAGCCAAAGTGAGTGGTCATTTTAATGATTTGTAAACATATTGACTTCAATGAATTTTTATGTCAGTACAAATTTTACCAGTATTATTTTATGACCATTTTCTTGTACTACCACAAGAGATTGAATTGTGAGAGAAATTGATTCTGAAAAGTATACCATCATTTTTTCTCAATTTGACACTTATTGCTCATTTAATTATCTGATCTATTTTGATTAATAACACCCTTTCACCATAAATGGCTTAAAATAAATAGTATTAAATAATTTGGACACTGGTTATAGTGTGATATCAATACTTCAAGGCTACATAATTCAAGAAATCAGTGCTGGGGTAGTTAAATTGAAAACTGCTATTTTTCTTTTAAGCCTTTTCCTAATACCTGTATATATATTTGCATTTGCATTTTCCAGATACTGCTGTTGCTCCGCAATCCAAAAGATTTAGCAACATCTTATTACCATTTTTCCTTAGTCTTTTCTCCTTTTCCATCTTATGAATCTTGGGATAGTTTCTTTAAAGACTTCATGGCGGGAAAAGGTATTGTACTCTCTTTTAATAGAAACAGTCACAGTTACTCACATTTTACTCTCACTGTTGTCATCATGAACACAGATCAATCTCTAAAACAAACCCTATATGACCTTCACAATGGCTTTCTCATAACTCCCTCTTCAGTTGCCTCAGTTATCTAGGAATGATTTTACTAGAGGATCTTTGCATGTAGGCATAGACAGGCAAATGCTTAGTGTGACCCTTTCACATTGCAATAAAGAGAAAATGCATTTTCTTTGAGGATGTTGTCAGTTTGCCTAAGTTAACTTCACTTCTGAAGACCTTCTGTGGTTCATTCAGCTCAGCTGGACAATGAAGATGTACAGAAAAACTATAGAGTCACTAAGAAATTTACAAGGAATTTGCTAATAATTAATAATAGTATGATTTACAGTGAGGAAGCAGTGAAAACAGCAATGATGATAAAAGCTCAACTAAAGCATAAGTATCTGTGTCTCTATTATGTGGCTGAAGAATAATACTTCTTTCCAAAGCAAAGAATCCAGCAGATGAAGAACAGAGTTATTTCTTAGTACACTGAGCTGGACTAATTGTCTTTGTTGCCTTGCCTAGGTGTTAAAGAGATATTCACTTCTAAAGCTTTTTTCATGTAGATCAAGGTCATGGTTTTACCTGAAAGAGTATCCTTTCTGTAGTTACTCCATGGAGTCTAGATTGCAAAGCATGCACTCAGTCTTTAAAAAGGTCATCATGTAACTATTTTAATTAATATAGATGTTCTTCTAAATGAATATAAAATTATAAATTAGTATAAATGCTTCTCTTTTATACAGTGCCTTGGGGATCTTATTTCAACTATCTTTCTGAATGGAATAAATACATTGACAATGAAAATGTTATGCCTATAGGTTTTGAAGACGTAAAAGAGGTAAGTTTAGCACTGTTTGAGATGGTTCCTGCATCTTTTGAGCATAGAATTCATTGTATTTATTTTTTTACAGACTGTTATGCACCCCAATTGTCTACATTGTAAACAAAAATGATGTAGGTGTGCTAAAACTCTGAAGACATATGTAAGACGAAATCAGCTTGCAAACGACAGCTTGGGGTCCAAGCTCTAGACTTCAGCTAGTATAAATGATTAGAACAGTATGTAACTATATGACTTGCATGCAAAGCTTGTATTAATACAACATTAGCACAGTTTCAAAGCATGTTGGATTTGTTAACCATGACATTTCATGTGATTTTTGGCCTAGCCCAGCTGTTCTTTTCAAGACTCTACACCTTTGGCCTTGGGATGTAATTACTTTATGCATAGAGTCATGCCTGTTTGCATACATGGCTCAGAAAGCAGAGATTGATGATGCCTGGATATCAAGGGGTCATATATTAGATGCACCTTTGGCTATATGCAAAGCATGTCCACACATGTCAGGTCAAGGGTTTTGTAAATGGCAAAGGGACCTGAGGGGAGGAATTACACCAAAGTAAAGTAACTGTCTATCTCAGGGAAAAAATGCACCACAGGTTTATACACTGGTTTTCTGCATAAGACAATGTTCCAAAGCTCTCCTTTCTCAGAAATGTATTTCCTGAATTTTTTTTTGCTGACATTTCAATAACATAAAGAGGTCAGTTTTAAAATATAAATAATTCTCCTCCCCTCTTATTTTCTTACTATTTATAATATCAACGTAAAATGTTTTAATATAATTTTCAGTTAACTCCAGATTGGATTGATGCTCATAGTTTTCTGTGCATGTCTTCATCACTGTGTGTATAAATGGACTCTGCTCATTTTCACATAGCTTTAACTATTTAAATCCTGATTTGCATAATTTGTTGAATTCATTCTCAAGACACCTCTATGCATCACTGTCTTTATACAAGAATATGGAGTTAAAAGAGATATCGAGAGAGTGGGAAGGATACAGGAGAAACCACTGTGGTTCCTCGGATAATATCCAGTGTGCTACTTTTTTTTCTTAATAGAATACATATTTAGGAGTGAAAAAAATAGTGGAATTTTTTGAGTTCCCTTTGAATGAAGAGGAAATTCATGCTGTTGTGCAGAGGAGTAGCTTCCAATCTATGAAGAAGAACTCCAAGGAGACCCATGGAGCATTTGGTGATGTTCTCTTCCGTAAAGGT
Organism: Nothocercus julius; assembly: GCA_013398735.1. NCBI lineage: Eukaryota > Metazoa > Chordata > Aves > Tinamiformes > Tinamidae > Nothocercus > Nothocercus julius. The sequence goes on from VZSV01000037.1 coordinate 2,716,140, forward strand.
GAATTTTCTACCCATTCCGAAGATACTGTTCTCAGACTTTTTATTGTTAGGTATACTATAGCTTCATTGGCCAGCGTAATAACAGAAAATTTTCTTTTCATAAATATTAACTGAATATTCACACTGTACAATGATGAAGATTTCAATTGAATTTCCTAATTGTAAAGGTTTCTTCACTATAGTCTTCCAACTGGCTTAGCAAACAGCTTTTTGGACACCTTTCCTCCTTTATAACTGTTTGCATCTGACTCACCAAAGTCAAGTAACCAGAGATGGGGCAAGTCAGAGAGTTGGTGGTATGGCAATGAATTCTTTCCTCCTCTGTGCCTACAAGGAAAAGAAACATAGTCTTGTGGCAGCAGTGGCAGAAATTACATGACATTTAGCATGACAGAGCTTGTCAGGCCTGAGGTAGACCACATGGCATTTTGTTGCTCTTCATTTGGGATAATGGGGTACAGCTGCTCCTCAGAAAAATACTCTCAATAGCCTGAGGGCAGGAAGACAGATAAGTCAGTTCTCTTTATTGGCTCCGTGAGTAAAATGCATTAGGGCCACTAAGTCCTTCTTTCAAGGAGATATTCACTTTTTTTGAAGAAATCTATTGGAGCTTTCTGAGGAGTCATCAGGTTTCTAGGAAAGAGATATTAGTTTTTATCAGACTGTGAGCCTCTCTGAAAGCCTGTTCCTCCTGACTGGTGGTGTCATCCTCTACTGAAGGAACTCCGTCCTTCATGGTATATGGAATACATGGTATATGGAATAACTAAGGAATAACCTAACAAGAGGTCTTGGATTGCAATAACAGTCCAGCTGGTGAATTATGATGAGCAAAAATCAGGCCAGCTAACTATAACATATTGCAACCTAGGAAATACTCTGTGTCTGTTCCCTCATTCTTGCCCTAAGGCTGAGTAAGCAAAACAGAACGCTGGGAAACTTTGCCATGTTACTTAGTGGATCCTGCAGCCTAGCAGAACCACTCAAACTTGAAAAGTAATCAAATCCAATAATAATTAAAAAGTAAGAAAAAAGGATTTGTTTAACATGCAAAAGGATATGTGACTCTTATTCTGAGAAAATAAGTACAGCTATTAAAACCTGTGCACTATAGTACCAATATAGTATCAATACTGCTTCTTTTTAGGTGGTGTTAGCGACTGGAGGAATCTTTTTGCAGAAAAGCATAATATGGAAATGGACAAAATGTACAGGGAACATTTGGAAGCAATCCCTCTTGGAAAAAGGTTAAAATATGATGTGTATTGCAAAGCCTGAAGGATAAAGGACTTGTACTTTTGAAGCAAACATTTCCTGAACTCTAATGAGGAGTGTACTTACATAGCATGCAGGAGACAAGTGAATGTTACAGATAAATTTTATTCAGACTACAACTGCGAATTTAGTGACAGATGTGTATATCACGTTTTAATTTTAAATGTAAAACCTTTGGCATAGTGAGATGATGTTCATGTACTGGATAGCATTATCATTAATCACATACAGATGAATCTAACAGCTCTGCTTCACAATATACCATCTCAAGGAAATATGCTATTTCCTCTTTTATTATTGAGCTTTTCAGTCTTCAGGAGTATTTGATAACTGGAAACTGTTGAGAAATCTTTCAGTTTAGGCTACTTCTTGGTGGAAAGATTTCTTCCAGAGGGAAGCTCTGATCCAAATGTAATTCAAATCAAAAGATATTTTTTCATTGGAAATTGAAATTAGATTAGATTAGATTGAATTAGATATATAGTAAACATTGATAAAAATGAAGGAGATATTGCAGTGCTTAAAACAATAGTAGTTTAATATTTTTTAAAGTGTAACTGTCTTTTATAAGCGGAGTATCAGTCTCTATATAGCTTTGGGTAATATTGATGCATATCTACTGCCAAAGTTTGCTCTGTATATTCTCTGTTAGGCATTATGCTTTTTTGCATCTGAATCTTATTAACCCGTAATATGCCTGCCAGCTTGAGCATCCTCCTTTTTTTTTAATCTAATAAAAATAATTGTAATAAAACAAACAGTTCATGTTTGTATGTGTGTTATTACTAGGCTCTACTTTTTTTTTTTAACAATAAAATAAAGCTACATCTTATACTGCCTTTTAAATTTTTTCACAGTTTTCCAATGCCTCCCACATATGTCTTTTTGTGAGGTCTGGTCCTGGTTTGAAAGGAGCTATGAATCTGCTCTGTGGTGAGAGTCAGAGAAACAAAAGGCTGATCCACAGCTGTAATTTCTCAAGTTCTATCACCGAGTGGTGTATTTTGGTTACCTGCAGGTATCAGTTTCTGATAATGTTGGGAATATTAGTAATCACTGTATGATTCCTTTACCTGCTTATCCACTGCTGTAAGGAGACAAATTGGAACCAGTATTTACCTGACTGACCTAAATGTGGGAGAGTGACTGCAAGAAGTTCCTCTTCAGGCCATGCAGGTCTGCTCTGAAGTCAAAAGTGAAGCAGTGTTTACAAACTTGGAGACTTTCTTAGGCGGGTGGTCCTGGAAGCTTGGGGCACCTCGCAGTGCCGTATTAGCAGTAGGTATTTTCTGTGGGAGGGATGTATCTTGGCTCTTGCTGTGGACCTCTACGAAGATCTGATCTGGCTGTTAATCTTTGATGACTTTCAGAAAAACTCAGAAGAAACTTCTTGCCTAAACTTCAGCTGGCCTTCGAGGATCTTGCCCTGCATGAGCACTGTGAGGCTTGTAAAAGCCAGTTGCACTGCTCAGTCTGTGCACTGACCCCAAGGGCAACCATTTTTTCTAGCTTTTCTTAGGTTGTTAGAGGCACCTGGAACACGTCGGACACCTTCCCTGGGAAGAAGAGCAGCATCTTTGCAACCTTATGCAGCTGACAAAACTCAGCATGTCCCATGCTCATTGCAGTATTTGAACTGCATAATTTTGGATCAAAGTTCTGAGAAGGATTTTCCCCTGGTACTGGCTGCTGCAGATTATGGTGGGACAAGGTTCTGCATCTGAATATGGGAATTCTGTCTCACCTATAGTGAGAGGAAAGGAATACTTTTCTTCTACTGATTCTTAAGCAGTGAGGGAAAGAAATTGCAAAGTTCAGATGCAGAGAGTGCAAGTGCTGGACTCCCCCCACAAAATAGGAATGTTTTAAAACCTCTTTTAAACTTTCAGACTAGAAAAGAGAGCTTCTAATTAGCAGTTCATTTTAGTAAGTTTTTTGTGCAGGTAAATTCTTTTCAAAGCAGCATATTTTTTCTGCTCCCTGCATCATGAAGGTACTGCATTAGCATTTTGGTAGAGAAAATATAGTTTGGGAATCAACTATTTAAACATTCATTTAAACATTCAGTACTTGTTTCTCTTCATGGTGTTTCCTCAGACCAGTTCTTTATCCACTCTCCAAGGTAGTGTTTTCCCTTTCTCCCTCACCCTGCAATTCTACAATCTCATAGATTTGAACAAGGGTAATATTTTGCATTTCTGCCACTTCTACAGTTTGCTTTCAGTTAGTATGTGTAAGCTTAACTGGAGATCACTTTGTTTTTTTCCAAGTTGACAACTACTGAAGGTTAGCAGGAATTCCACTGGAAGGAAAGATAATTGTGAGAGGTTAAAGCCTAATGAGTGAAACAATGGTTTCACACAATATGATCTGGGCTGTGTACCATAAGTCTTTCACCAAAAAAAAAAAAAAAAAGAGTTATTCAGACTAGATTTCTTTGTATGAATTAGCAACCTTTCCTATTTTAGCCCTCAAAGCTCCAAGTAAAATCAAGTAAAAAACATTATAACAATGAGATGTCACCAACCCATTGAGGGATAAGGTATGGGAAAGCCCAAGTGATCCAGCAAAGCTAGTGTCAGCATCCCTGCTGGTCACAGGGCACAGTCCCAGCACGGGAACAGTACTGAAACTATTTAGGAGTAAAATGTAATTTGTTATCTTATCGTTGTACATTAACAGGGTTCCTATTGCCTTGTGTCTGATTTCTGCTCAATAGGATTCAGATAAGGTCTGCAGAGTTACAGCTGTTATAAAATTGCTATTCAAACGGCTATACAGTCTTTAAGTCATGGTGAAATGGATTCAAAAGTGGACCAGTCCCAGGTGTCCATTCCCTGTAGCCACTCTGAACTCTTTTACCTCAGACTGGGGTTAGTGAGGGGGACAGGGGATGGCCAAGAGGACCAAGTTCCTGACCTGTATCCCTGGTGCATCCAGAAAACTGTCATCATTTTAAGAATACTTTACAGTAGGATGCTAAAAGCTGCACCTTTTCAGGGGTTTCATCATTAACTGTGTGACAGTAGCAACTGTGGAGTTTCTGGAGTGTGGAATAGTAATAGGAATTGGCAAAAAAGGACTTAAACTAATCATCTAGAGTTTTAAAAGTCTTTTCCAAGTCCTGTGCAGAAATATATTTCAGACATATCATTGTACGTCTGGTGAGTTACTTGTGCTATTACTGACAATTTTTATGTCTTATTTGTTTGGAGATAAAACCCCTTCATCCTTATACAATGAAACAAATCTCTAGGAAATGGACTTGAATTAGGAAATGTGAAAAGAAAGATGAAAGTTAAGGGACAGTGTTAGGATCAAAAAGGAGAGTGGTGACAGTGAGGGAGCCTTTGAGACTAAAAAGGAAGGAAAGGGGAATAGAAATCATAGAATCATTAAGGTTGGAAGGGACCTCTAGAGATCATCTAGTCCAACCCCCCTGCACACGCAGGGTCACCTACAGCAGGTGGCTCAGGACTGCGTCC
>VZSV01000037.1:2721169-2745097 GCA_013398735.1 Nothocercus julius
AGCCTTTCCTCACAGGGCAGATGTTCCAGGCCCCGGATCATCCTCGTAGCCCTGCGCTGGACTCTCTCCAGCAGCTCCACATCCCTCTTGTACTGGGGAGCCCAGAACTGGACACAGTACTGCAGGTGTGGCCTCAAAGAAGAAGCAGCTTTCATGGTTTTTATGATTTTCATGGCTTTCATTGTATGTGTGTTTTTCATGGGTTCAAAGGGGACTGTGCATTTTGATTAACTCTGCGCTATAATAGTTCCTCTAAATGGAGTTTTGAGGAGAAAATTGTCCAGTGCTAGGTACATCAAGTGAAATACGAGCTCACCTTTCCTCTCTAAGAATGAATCTAGAGGTAAGAAATAGAATCTAATTAGAGAAGAAAAAAAACAAGGAATTTTGCTGGAGCTCAAAACATAGATTGGTAAGATGAATCAAATCTGCTGACCATAAGACAAAAGGAAGTGAAAATTATGAAGGGAAAAAAAAAAAGAATATCTTTTTATTAGAGCAGGAAAATAAGAAAATGGTGGAGCATGGAAAGAAGAAATGGGAAGAATGACTTCTCCAGAAAGCTTACAGTGAGCATTTGACATCTGGCCCACAGTGGAACATCTGCAGCAGAGCCCTTTAGTAACTGAGCACTCCCAAGGGTCAGGCCAAGAAGAGCCAAATGTCTGCACAGGTAATCCACTCTGTTCTAGGGCTTGCTCCAGTTCAGGGCTAAGACACAGTGCGAAGGAATGTGAGTTAGTCTGGTACATATATAGAAATACTTAATTATTCATGAGCACTGGGTTTTGTTGGGAACAAAATGCACCCCAGGAATTTCTCATTTGCACATAATGAGGTGTTGCATGAGGTAGGAGAGGAAAGACAGGCGGTTACAAGGTAACTATTCAGGATGGAAAAATCTGATTATATGGCTACTGCATGACGTACTTGGAAGCCCAGTGCTGAGACACTAGTCTAGCATGCTAGCCTGTGTCTAGCAGGGTTGCAAGTGCATGCTCACCATCACTTTGTACAAAGTGACCCCTGAGGAAATGATGCATGAGCTCTTTATGTTTTTCTTCTGAAAACTATTTCTTGCTAATGTACAGAGCAGTATGCTCAAGACAGTTTGGGTCCAGCACTACATGCAGAACACTAGGGCATACAGCACAGACGTATAGGGAAGGTCTGCAGGAAAACATTTCATATCTGTCTTTGGGTTTGCTAGATATGAAAGAATTATGCCAAAAAGAATTATTGTGGAAGCAACTCAAGAGTGTGACATGTCCAGCTTCTTCCAACACTAGCTACCATGAATCTTCATTCTGATTAAACTGTACATAGAGGAGAACTGGGTGTTTCTAGGGAAGAGATGTACAAACTTCTTTTTTCCTCCCTATTTCCTTGCATCAGTGTATCCTAATCTGTATATCCTGTGGCACCCCTGGCCGACCCCTATGTCTTTCTCCTTCACCCCAAACCTCACTCCCAGCTGTACATGACAAAACCCTTGTCCTCTGGCCTAAGGGATTCAGGGACAGGTGAAAAAAAAGGGGTAGGGCATGGGCCAAGAGTAAATAGGACAAGTGGCTAGCGGTGCCCAGGTATTGACTTTCTGGACAGCTAATCAGCATCTGAATTAGCCCACAGGCCCTTAGCTGGCAGTTCTACTTTAAAATTTACAGTGTCATACAATGGGGATTTAACACAGTCCATGGAAAAGCATGACCTGAGCTGGACAGTTCCAGCTTCTCTAGGAATATACCCACTCATGTCTCATGTGCCATTCTGAGCAAGTTACATTTGCTTTGATAATCCTGTTTTTTTTGCATTTCAATTCATATATCTAAAATTAGAATGATAATGATTTGTTTGAAATGAGTGTGATCAGAGCATTTTTTTCCCTTTTCTTAAGCATCTGAATAGCCTTTCTCAGGATATCTACTTAATCATCTCTTTTTAACATCTAGAAGATTTGTGTTTTAGATATGGCCACACATGTATTACCACATTACACTTTGTGTGTATTACGTAATAACTTCTGTATTAAAGATTCCAGAGCTTTGACTATTTCAGAGGTGCAGAACTTAATGGGATTAATGATGGGTTCATAGACAACAGGAGATTTACTCTTTTAGCAAAACTCAGAAAATCCTCCAAAACGTCAGTGAATGTTTTGTAAGGCTTTGACATTCATTTTGTCTCCTGATGCCCATGTATCCCCCTTCCTCCTTTATTTTTGATGTCAAGTTATATGGATACCCAATGAAGAAAGAGGTTACTTTCTGACTGTCATTGTGAAGCAGATGATTGTCCTGACTCCTTGTTTTGCACATTTATTTAATAGCAAAGTTCCAGATGATGATGTCCTCCTTTCTCTTTCTCTCTCTCTCTCTCTTTTTTTTTTTTTTAATTGACATCATCAATATTCATGAAGAGCAGATCAGGTCTACAGGATAAAAACAAAACAAATAAACCACTTCCCAACAAGGAAATGCATCTCTTTTGGTGATAGTTTGAGGAGTCTGTTAACATACCGCTTGAATGTACAGATTATAATGCAAAGGTGATTGCTCCAGAATTCTGTGACAAGAAATGTTCTGCCTTTGCTGACATGTCTGTCCTCAGTACCAAATAGATAGTTAACAGAAGGGACAGAGCAGTTAACCTTTGCATCTGTACTTTGGCCACTAGCCAATGCATTAATAGAGATATTAAAAGCCGGGGAAAATTGCTTATTTCCTACCTTGTTTCAGAAAAGGGATTAAGAAAGTGGAAACTCTCCTGAGATAGCGAAACCGAAGATGAAAAAGAGCTGTGAGAGTGAAGTTTAGAAGAGACAAATGGGAAACGCTGGGTAGGAGAAAGACAGCACTGGGTATATTTTTGTATTTTTGTGTTTTGACCATTGTCTAACCTGATGTTGTGACAAACCTAGGTTGGGGAAGGTGAGCTTCATGGAGAAGAATCCACAGCTCAGAAGAAAAATCAAAAAGTGAAAGGATCATGGATAATTGTACAAAGGTTTAAGTTCCAAATCAAACAGCATTTTGCAGGGTAAATAAAGCAAGCCTGGATCATGGTACAGAGGATTAATTCTTTTTCCATCTCTATTTCAGTATTTCTTTCAGTTTCAAGAAAATTACAGTAGTGTCTTCTAGTCTGGTAAATAATCTGTTTTGTGACTGTTTGCTCACATCTGTCATGTACTCTTGAGAAGTCATACTATAACCCTTCTGGAGTCCAACCAGTAAATGTTCTGGGAGCATTTTGGTGTAAGCTATGGATAAGATCAAGAATTCAGCAGCACGGCTCACATGGACATGCCGCTGATCCATAGATCCCACATTTTAACAGAGGATGTATTAGCAGCAAGGACTCTGTGGACCTAGATTGATTCTACATTCTCTTAAAATTGGAAAGCATAATAAGCTTTTCAGTCATCTGAACTGGTAGATGTCAAGATAGGAAGATCTATGAAAAATTTTAAGCTAATTTTTATCTAATTCTGAGTCTAGTATGTAGAAGATTACTATAGTATTAACATAAGAGTACATATATATATAGCACAATAGTGGTAAAATGATTATGCAGCCACCAGATGAGATGTTTATAGGCCAGTAAAGATCTCCTTAGGAACCCAGTTCTTTTGCTTAAGCAAAAAATCTATCTTTACATAGTCACTGTAGTTCTGGGGAACTAAGGTGTATAGAGTGAGCATGTTTTTTGTGGTGGTAGTTTACTAAGTCCTTCGCTTACAGATTTTCAAGGCAAAGCAACTAATACTCTCAGGGCTCAACATCTGGAGTGTTTGTATCTAGAAATGTAATTGGGTGAGGTTGGATGATTTTTAACAGGAAATGCTAGCCTTTTCTTTTAACAAATGAATAAATAGTGATTTTTTTCTTCATGTTGTCTCTACTACCAGTTTATCTAAGGCAAGTAACATTCTGCGATATACAAAAAAAGGAGAGTGAAGAGACAGCTTTACTGAAATCACCAGAAGAAAACACCTTCTGGCTTTAGAAGGACCCATTCAGAGTAGCAGAAAAGTACGTATGTCTATAGCCTTTCCTTTGCAGTAATCCCACTCCCGGTAAATCACATCCCGTCAACTGAAGAATCACATGCTATCACCCCAGTGTCCGTCTGGAGGCTTTGGCTCCCCTCTGATCAGTGTCATGAAGGTATGTTTGGGGAGTGCTTTGGTGTTTCCTTTAACAGAAAATGGATCCACGTAAGCAGAGCAGCTCACTAGGCAATCGTCAACCGCCAGGGTCCTGTGGCTATCACAGGAAAGGTCACCAGCCTCTTCCTGCAAAACCCCACATTAGGAGAGACCAGGTCTGATACTTTATGGGAAATGAGGAACCTTTAGCGGCATTGTGGTCGCTTGAACAGCAAAAACCATTAATCTGGAGATTACCGAATCCTTTAATCTATTTTTAATCTCCATGTTTTTAAAGCTGCTTCTTAGAAACTTTAAACTAGCTGATGTTTTTCTACAGTCTGCTCTTTCAATATTTGGCAGGATTGGAGGGTATTTCTTATGTAACATGTACAGTGCAAGATATAGTCCTCCCATCTCTCAGCTATGGCATCATAGCAGATGACTTTACCAAAGACTCACATTACTAAATCTTTATCCTGCTATTTTTGCCAAGAAATTTAGCTCTTCTCAAAATCTCTTTTCATGATTTAGGTATTCTAATTGGGTTTTCTCCACTAATAATGTTTTGCTGGTTCCTAAGAATAAAACATGCCTCCAAGGAATAACTGGCCAGACTGCATTTTTCTTTCTTTGGCAAAAAATACACTGAAAATCCTCTGTATATTCTCCCTAAAAACTTCTCCAGACTATTCTGTCAGGAGTGGAGTGTGCGAATGAAATGAAATGAAATTAACTCTTTCTATCATGGCAACCTTTCATGTTATTGCGTGCAATAAATCAACCATTTATATATGCTTTTCACTCTCCCCCTTTTTTCTCTTGATTGGAGAATGCTTATTGTCCCTACCCTTCTGTTGCCAGCAGGTAAAAATGTCAAATAAACAGATTTTTTTTAGCTTTAGTCCATGACAGTTTCATACCAAGGGAAGATAAAAGTAAAAAAATGAAAAATAAAAATGAGGCTTTCATGGTTTGCAGATGTGGCACCTTACACATGGAGTATTAGCAAATGTAGATACAAGAGAATATTTCATGATACAACAGCTTCTAGAAGAAATATGTTGTACAGATTCAGCACATTAATCTTTTGCAGATACAGCACATTAATCCTTTAGTTTCCTTCTACTACAGCCACTCCATCTCCCACTAACACCAGTGAAGTGACTGCAGATGGTGCCAGTTGGCTACATGGTGCTGCTACCCCTCTCATTCTACAGATGGATGAAGGAGGAGTCATATGATGCCCACCTGGTTCAGACACTCCATGCCAGTATATAAAGGAGGTCTTTACATACTGACATAGTTTTAGAGAGGAAAAAAAAAAAACAAAAAACAGGTAAAAGAATATGATTTCTATGAACTTATCAAAGTTGATGTCAAAATACAACATGGTACAAACTGCCAGCACAGCAGCGTGCGTCAGTGCCCAGACATGAATCCCAAGGGTGAGCAAATGGCAAAAGCATGAAGGTGCACAGCTGCTAGGGCTGCTGCTTGGAGTGCCTGGAATGGCAAAACGGAGATAAGAAAGAATGAAATTTAGGTAACTGTCATTAATTTTGGAGGGGATTTTTTTTTCATTCCTCTCTTCTTCATAACACATTCTCATGTGAGACATATACTTTTAAATCTGGGCCTAACTGTAGTTTTCTAGCGAGATAGTGGAGTCAGATATATCCTTTCATTAATGTTCTCAATCATTGTTTAACAACAGATTAATCATTGCTGGTTTGATAATAGCCTCAGTTATGATGATTAGCCTCTATAATGCACTTCAAGTGAGGAACCTCTGACTCCAGTGATGACTTAATCTAAATTAATAATTCTTAGGTATAACTCCAGAAACTGAACCTCTGTATTGCACTCGGTTAGAGAAAAGGAATGGCTAAGAGTTTGTTAATCCTTGTGCTTTCCCAGCCACCATCCCACGCAGGATCAGCAGGACGCCATAACAGGACATCCACAGATCATTAACATAGTGAACACTCTCCTTTCCAACCTCAACACTTCTGATCCCACGTTGGTGAGAATTATGAGTTATCCAACAAAAAAAGAAAAACCCCAGGAGAGTGAATATTGAGAAGAACAGAATTGCTATGAGGGATTTGATTATGCAGTTTAAACTCTAGCCTATATTGAATGTCCCTCTTGTATTTTGAAGTACTGTATTCACAAGCTGTAATTATTTGAGATTTTTGGCATATGATACTTTGAAGTTACATGAGATTTTAAACCTAAGATACAATTAAATTTTCTTATTTTTCTTGTTGAGTTACTTCCAACTTCTGTTGGTTTCAAAGGGTTCAAGTGGCTTAAGGTTACTATCTGGAGTTATGTATTTCTTTATGGTTTCAGAAATAGTAGTAAGCTATTATGCATAGGATGAAAAAAAAAAAAAAAAAGGCTTCGTTGAAGGGTAGCTTGTGGTTCTCTTTCTCTGCATAGCATTCCACACTCTGAAAGAACCAGTGTGACAGAGAGAGAAGAATGGAAAACCCGAGGAAGAAATTTATTGAACTGCTCGATAAAGCGATGGTTGCTGCTGACACAATGGACCGTGAGGAACTGCTTTTTTCTTACAAGGGGATTCTCTACCCAGCTGCTATTTGCAGTTCTGAAGCATTCAGAGCCATGGAGTCCTTTGAAGCCAGACCTAATGATGTCATTTTGGCAGGATACCCTAAAACTGGTGAATAAAGTTTGCTTTCTTCATAAAAAAGTTCTGTAATGAGAAAGCTGTTGTATTTAGATTTCTCAGAAAATTTTGTAAAACCTTTTTTTTTCTCAAAAAGGCACAATGAAATACGAAGACATCTTATAGGAATTTTTTCAAATGAATGAGAAAATGGAATCTGATATTCTTTGCTAATGTGCATAATTTTAATTATATATTTATGAATAAAAATACACAAATGGTAGAGAATCAAAATATAATTCTCATACCAGAAGTAACTAGATTTGCTGACATAGCAGGTCCTGCTCCTACAGGCTCCTAGCTTTGTATTTCTTCATATTTTGATGCCTTCATGTACAATGTTGCATATTCTTTATATTTTTTTCACACAGATATCAAGCATATCTGAAATCCATAACTATAAAAAAATTGCTTTTATAACAATCTGAAAGTGTCCCTATGAGGAGATCAAGAGAAGATCTCTGATGGGGTGGTTAGTTTATACTACATCTTTCCTGCTTTTACCTGAAACTACTTTTACCACCACAGTGGTCACTGTCAGAGTACAGGTTTGTTTTTGAGGAGTCATATATATATATTTTACTGTAGCTATTTCTCTCCTCATGCTGTAGGATTTACAGTATCTTACGGTAAATACAAACATTTAAAAAAATTGAAAAATGTTTGCTGCTTTATCATGTTCTGTTTTCTAATATGTGCTATGCAGCAAAGTGTGGCCATTAATACTGAAATTATAAAGATGTAGAAAAAACAGTCCAGAAGTCGGGAAGTATGTTTACATATTAGTAAAGAAAATAATCATACAGCACAATTTTTGAATCTAGTTTTGTTCATTTTAAACTATAAGATGCACAGGTGTATACACATATACACATATATATACATAGGACTAATAAAGTGAGTTGTTTGGGGTCCACAGGGTTCACTCAGATTTATATGTTTTTGTGATTGTGGGGCAGTATTTTGAAGTTTTGTGATTTGTCTTTCCTCCAAAATTATATATATATATACATATATATATAATACTATGTATTATAATATANATATATAGGAATTATATATATTCTAATATAGCATGTGAGAAAGGATATATAATGCACTAGGGTTTACACCACTCAGTCCCCCATCCAGTTTCTCAAAATAAAAATTTTGTATATTGATATCTTATTGATTCTTCTTTTTTTTTAGTTAATTTATGTGTTTTTTTCCAACTGCTACTTGGCCATTTGAGTTGGAGAAATGTAATCTTGTGAAGGGAGAATGAAATTTCAGTACTCCTGAGGGGAACTATTCAGATAGTCAGCTGTGATTATCACACAAAAAGGGACCGGGCAACTCATCTGGTACTACTAATTACCTCTTGGCTATCCTAGCAAATCAATTCCTGCTTATTCTAAAATTTCTACAGACAAAGTTTTACAAAAGTTTCTTGCTTATTCTAAAAGATTTTTTTTTTTCCCTCAATCAGGTACAAACTGGGTAGGTCAGATCTTAACTGATCTGGTAGCAACATTTGAAAAGAAAAATCAAGATGAAGAAAACTGTGTGGATAAAGAAGAACTCAAAGAATTCCCCTACCTTGAAATTGGAAATGCTGAGAAATATGAGGTGAGTACAGAATACATATTACAGCTGTTAAAATTTGGTGTTCAAATACTAAACATAGGGTAGGCAAAATATTCCACTCTTTCATAAGATCTCTAATCATTTCTCTGTTGACTGTATCCGCCCAGTATGAATCTGGTATCTTGCAAATGATGAAGAATAAATACACCCTATAGAGACTGGAGAGAAAGCAGAGACTACTGAAATTAATTGTAGCTCATTTTCCTTTTAAGAAGTTTCATGAAAAACCAGATAACATAGGTTTTATCTCTTTCATTAGCTCCTCTTCCTCACCTTCTCTCTTTCATTAGGATTCTTTAGCTTTCACCTCCTCTCAGTTAGAGGTTTGGTATCCTTTGTGGAGCAGAACTCATTAATTTATCTCTGAAGAGAATTAGTAATGGATAATCTTTTTTTCCCAGATGTTGATTCTCTGAGGCTTTTGCAGATTAGAGCTACTCAGATTAATCCTCAAAGATCTCTGGGTAATACCCAGAGAGAATCATAAGTACTTCTATTAGCCAAAAAAAGCTGATAAGTTTAACGAAGTAACATTTTACCATAGTAAGATTCTGTAAGTACTTCTATTAATCAAACCACCTACTTTCCTCCTTCTAATTATTAATAAAGCGAATGAGCAAATTACCTTCTCGAAGAGTTATATTTACTCATCTCATGCCTGAGAATCTTCCCAGGTCAATCTTCAAAAGTAAAGCCAAGGTGAGTAGTGATTTTAATGTCTTATAAGCACATATCCTAATACATTTTTTGAGACGCAATATAGTACTTAATTGCTAATTTTCAAAATCACTACTACACTTAGTAAGTACTTAGCTGGGTCACTTTTGTGTATGCTAAATAACTCCCATTCATCTTACTAAATGCCAGTGAATCCTGACAACAAAAAAGTGCTGTGTCCATCTCCAAAAGGGATATGTGAGGGGAAAACTTAAGTACTGAAATGTATTTCTATATTTTTTTTCTACAGAAGTAGTGTTTTTACAAAGTTGTCACAAGTTAGGGTTTCAGTGTCTTAAGTTTTAAAGAGAATTTATATTTGTGTGATTTTTTTTTCCCCGTATACCTAAATAATGAATGACGATTGTATCAAATAAACCAGGATTACTTTCTGTATAATTCATTTGTTAACCTGGAAAGGATATTTTTAAAATTATAGGCAATATTCTTCACAAGGTAATGAAGATTATTCACAAGGCTTCATTGAAATACTTCACCTTCTGGATTTAGAATAAAGTTGGTACTTTTGTAAGTAATATATGAGGCACAACAAATTTCCCAAACTGCTGTCATAAAGTAGATTGCTATAATCTTTATGTAGTGGTTTGCTATGTCTTGCTCTAGAAATAACTTATTTGAATTTTCTAGATATTACTGCTGCTTCGCAATCCGAAAGATGTAGCTACATCATTTTACCATTTTTCCAATGCCCTTTCTCTTCTTCCCTCCTATGAATCCTGGGATGATTTCTTCATAGCCTTCATGACCAGGAAAAGTACAGTATATTCTTTTATCTGTGTCATTTATTCCGTATTTTAACTTTTAACTAGTGTATTACAAAACAAAGTCATGCTCCCACCTCGCTTTCAAACTGTGAGATTCTGCATTCAGCATATGCCATGGCCAGTAGAAGCAGGGGTAAGCAGGCACTCAGGCTGGGTTAGGGAGCTCTGCAACATGGTTTGAATACTGAAAACTCTTTGGTGGACTCACAGCTGAGAGTCCACTGACATATTTGACAAATTTCACAGTGTGGACTCGAAAACAGCAGCATGAGTCTGAGACATGTGTGCATGAAGGCGGTGGCTCACAGGCTGGGCTTCTGTGGTCTCTTTCCTGACTCTCTGTTCTTGCTCCTGTGGGTCCAGCCTCAGCTCCCCTTCGCCCCTACCCTGATGCTGTTCCTCCCTGTTGTTTCAATACAACAGTGTGCCATGGATGATGAGCTTGGGAGGCAGATTTGGCTTTAAAACAGTCCTGTAAAATGTGTGAGAAAGGCAATGGGCCCCACAGCACCTCTGCCTGCACAACTAGGGGTCACACAAAACTGGAAAAACACTGATAGGGTGTGAATTGCTTAAAAAAATCCCATATCTGAGAGGAACTTTTCTGTGGAGGCAGCCACTGAGATGCTGAGCCTTCCTTGCAGACCTTCTGCGAAGGCAGGTTCTTCATAGCAGCAGTGAGCTGGTAAGGAGAGCTATGCTGCTGGCGTTGGCTTTAGGGCCAATGGTAACAATCTGAACAGTCTGGAGTAAAACCCTGTAATTTCAACAGAAGCGGGTAGGCCTTTGATGTAGATGTGATTAATAACATCCATACCTGAGGGAGCAACCTGAGTGGTAAAAATTGGTTTATACTTTAAGAAGCATGTCTGATCTTCATTTATTCTTTGTTTTAAGATTATATTCTTTTTTTTTTTTTAGTGCCCTGGGGATCCTACTTTAATTATCTTTCTGAATGGAACAAGCATGTTGATGATAGAAATATTATGACCATGACTTATGAAGAGCTGAAAGAGGTGAAGACAACAAAATTTAACAAATATTTTTTACTTCAAAGAGGCTAAACTGATTAACCATTATATTCAAATAATTAGTTCATGCTGTATGATACAAGATGAGATTGATTTCAGGGCATAGGGAGGACAGAATGAAATTTAAACTTAAACAATTTTTTAATTTATTTTATACATGAAAATAGTTCTTACTTTATTGTAAATTGTGGTATAAACCAAAATCATTGTAAATCTGAATTCCAAATAATTATGTTTTGGAGAAAAAAATATACTCGACACTGTTAATCTGTCTCAACTGTAAATAATTTTACACTTGTTTGTGATCTACAGGAACACCACTTGTATCTTTGCTGGCTACATAAACAAACTATTCACAGGATTCAGTAGGACTGAAACGGTATTTAGTGTTTCTCATTTCCACAGTTCTTACAGAAAAGATACAGACAGATGCAGAGAAGTGAAAATACTTGGAAAGGAAACAATGCATTTTGTTTGAATTACATGTGATATGTTACTTCCCTCTCTTCAGAATCCGGCCCTGGGAGTGAAAAACATATCTGCTTTCTTTGGGCTTTCACTGACTGAGGAAGAGCTTCAGGGTATTGCAGAGAGGAGCAGTTTCCAATCTATGAAGAAGAACTCACCAACGACCCACGGGGCGCTGGGCACTGTGCTCTTTCGTAAAGGTAGGGGGTCCCAGAAGGTCCAAAAGCGGAAACGTCTCTGAAGAGCTTGACTCACCCATCATCAGCATCTTTTTTTGCAGACATGATGTTAGGCACCCATGAGCATCAATTACATTCTCACTGTTCTGCTTGAGAAGACTAGTCAAGGAGAATGAAAATTTTAGGGGGCTGCAGATGAACATGAGGGAGGAGAGAATTGCCAGCTGAAACAATGAATAGTGTTGTATCTGAAATTTCTCCTGTGTTGCAAGACCATTGCGTTGTCATCTTTTGTTAGGTGCTTACAAGAATAACTCCTTAAAAGCTGGCAAACTGGGCCAAACTCAGCCTGAATGATACGATTGCAATTTTAGAAGTGTGTAGGGTCTCCTCAAGGGGCCGCTGCTAACCTCCATTCACTCTAACCTACAAGAAAAACAAAGGAAAACAAAAGGGAGTTAATTTTGCAGTCTAGTGTAGAGAACACTTAGACATGGTAACCCAGGCAGATCTTCATGACAGAGTCCATTTACTTGTGCATTTTGTATTAAAAGAACCACTGGATAAGAACACAAGTTGTCGAATGAGCACCTGTACTTCCTCCTAAGTGACAAGTCTAAATCACTTGCTCATGACCTTTCCCCTTGCCAGTCAGAAGTGATTCTGGAGTGGAAAGTCATTGGGAAGTAGTCCGTTGAGCACCTTTATTGTATACAGACACCTGAAAGAGAGTTCAGGTTGTCTGATCCCTTTCCTTATAGCAGTTTCACACAATATTCACTCCACTGACCTAGCAAAGTTATATTGCAAAATGATTGAAGTCTTTGAAAAAAAGTGAATAATAGTGAGGCTTTTGAATAGAAGTGGAGTAACTGCGCTTAATGTAGCATAGAACAAGAATAACAGATCTAGCTAATAAAAAAGAATGCAAATTCATATTTTTCAAGAGATTCTTTGCTTCTCTGAAGGTGGCGTATGTGACTGGAAGAATTTCTTCAATGAACATCAGAACCAGGAAATGGATAAAGCATTTGATGAACTCTTAGCAAGAACTAAGCTGGGTACAAAGTTAAAGTATGAAATATACTGCAAAACCTGACACATGAAGTATACTTCAAAATACAATCTGATTAGCACAAGAGCTTTCCACTCTGCTCTCTGATAATCTGAATGATAAAAGCTAGAACACTAGCACAATAATGAGTAACAGGCTTTTGAATGAAACATGATGTATTTGGCTTCCTTTGGTTATATTCATTTGCTGAATAAGATGTTAATAAATCATATTCAAATAAATTTGATAGTCCTGTTTCTGTAGCTATCACCTGGAAGGAAATACATGCATTCTCATTCCAGCTAAACTCGATCTTTCTAGACGGCATAAACTGTGCAGCATGTGGAGTTCTTTATGCAAAAATGTTTTAGATCAGGCAAAATCTTTGCGAAAAAAAAAAAGATCACTAGAAAAAACATAAGTATGACACAACCTTAACTAATGAAGATGTGAACCTTCCCCATGATTTCGGTATAAACAGGATCAAAGCTAGATGGAGGGGAACGAAGGGGGATGAAGACTATTTTTAAGGATTTAAAATTTTTTGAATGCAGAATTTCAAGCTGGATTTCTGATTGGTTTTAAGACGCAAGATATTCTCAGAAGTAAAGTTTTTATACATAAGCACAAATAATTATCTCTTTGCATCAGAAAATCCCCTAATTATTATTTTTTTAAATATTATATAAATTAGCACTCGCTTGACTGAAGACAATGGGTTTTTTTTACTTGTACAAAACTAAGTAAAAAGCAAAATCATGACCTTTATTCTTTTCTTTGGGTTTGAAGATATTTCTTAATCTATATGCCTGTGTACCTTTTCTAAGGGTGCTTTTATGTTTTCCATGTTAAACCATAAAATGGAATGAGAAGATATAATGAATAGAGATCTGAAGATGATACTCCCCACTACTTTGGCCAGTGAAGCAGTCTTACCCCAAAACTACTGTTAGTATTCTTCGTTCATTCCTGATGTAACAAAATGCCTTTACTTCACATTTAAATTTAATTAATGTTTAAACACTGAAATAGATTACTTTTCAAACTGAAAATTGTGTGAAACTGAAGATGCCAAAATTCTCTGCCATTGGTGTATTAATAAAATTGGAGTGTTAAGTGTGATGATGTGGGCTGTTAATATATCTAATTATTTTGTGCTAGCATTCACAGTTGGCGCTGCAGACACACTATTTCAGACTTGCTCAGGGATTAGATGTAATTCAGGCAGCTATCCTGGAAAAAAAAAAAAAAGAAAACAGAAGAATATTCTTTCCATATACTTGAAGTTAAAAATACATACATGTACATACATTTACATGTATCTATATTTTACATAAATATATATAACCATCACCCAACACATAATAAGTAAAAACAGGAGATACCGTAGGGAAGGATAAAACATTCAATGTCTTTTTGGTTTGTTCTTCTAAAAATGGTTAATTCTGCCCAGATGTGTAGGAATGCAAGTTCCACACAGGAATAGGAACAAAGATGTAATAATAATTAAAACATTTAGAAAAATTAGATGGATTTGGATAATAGAATTTAATAAAATTCACTATAGAATATATAAAAGGCCTGACATGCCATCTCTGAGCCACAACATATTATTTAAAAAACTCAGGAAACTTTGATACCCTCAGAAAAAGGATAACAGAAGATATCTCCCTCAGTCAACATCCTTCTTGAGTCCCTATTGTGAATCTAAGTTATTCTGATTAAACTCTCATCTGAATTATCTATAAATTAAATATATCAGAGGGAGGTGTTAAACGTACATTGTGTTGTGAGAGCTCCAAGGAACTTTTTAGAGGTAAAAGATAATGTAATGGGCAATTTAGTAGACGGTGACACCTGAGAAATATCAGATGGTATGGCCATTTAGTCTAGAAAAAGCACTGTTTAAAACCTGATCATATTCATTCCTCCTGCTCATGACAGTGAACAACCTTACAATGCATGATCCAGATATAATCAGCTAACATCATTTTGAAGGGCAAGTAATAGGGTTCATAACAGGGACAGCTGGTCAGCAGAAGCTCCAAGAGGCTAAGGGCTGGTTTATAGCATGAAAAATATGCTAAATGACACCAGAGTACCACTTTATAAAATGTTTCTTTTCATAAGAGCAGGCTGATAATGTAATGGTTACAATATACAAGCAGGGCTCTTACAGAAATGACAGTTGTAAGGAGCACATCTATGTTAGCGAAGAAGGGTGGTGCTTGATCTTCAAGAAATGTTACAGGTATCACTGTGTTAGCTCCTAAATTGCAGTACTGCTTTCCACTGTTATACCAAGACCATGAGTCCAATCACCTCCTGCCCTTATACTCTCATCTTGCAGGACAGAGCATTTCAGGGTAGTGCTTTTTCTATATTAGAGCCACTTGATGGGCCCATGCATCCAGTGGGATAATGGAATAGGAAAGAGGAGGAAGGGAAGGGCCATCAGTCCAAGGAAAGAAGAATAATACTTTGGGGAAGTATAAGATCTCACATATGAGTATTTAAACCAGAAAAGTAAGCCTTAAGATGTACTTATTTCTGGAGAGACTTTCTGAAGGGATAAAGTTAAAATGTCAAGTCAAGTGAAATCTTGATGGCAAGAAAGATCTGGCACCCGGAAGAAAGTTGTAATCTTGGAAATGCATGTACTAGAGGAGTCCATAGTAAAAAAGGTTGCGATGCACTGTTCTTGTTGTCTAGTTTGCACTTCATTGTACCATCTAGCACACCAGTTAAAAGCATTTTGTGCAATACACTTTATAGCACTTTCTTGAGTTTCACTCAACATTCTGAAGGCCAGCATTGCTACTATAGTTGTTGTCACAATAGCAATGCTCTGTAGAAAAGAGACTACTGTTGCCACCATCAGCTACACTGGAAATTCCTTGCCTCTACTGTCAATCTCTAAGACCATAATTCCAAAGTGAGTTACAAAGCACAAACGGAGTTAATCAGTGACCTGGGTTTTCATTCCTGAGTGACTGCCCTTTACAGTTTCATAGCTTTTCTCATAAAGTCTTTCTGGATTGTAGAAAGACAGCCTTAATCTCAGTCTGTTTGCAAAGAGTTCCACAGGGATACAAACATGACTAGAAATAGAGAAAGAGTCATTGAAATAATGGACAAGGCTTTTTCAGAGTGTGAAAAAATGGCCCTGGAAGATTTGCAATTTTCCTACAAAGGCATTTTGTTCCCTGCTACTCTTAGCAGTCCAGAAACATTGGAAACTCTGAAGTCCTTTGAAGTCAGAAGTGATGATGTGATTCTCACAGGATATCCTAAAACGGGTGAGTCCTGCTTGCTTGATAAAGAGTTAATTACATAATGCTGTAATCCATAAGTGTGTGCCATCATTTAACACAGCATTTACATCTGAAGAAAGTTTATAGTGATGTTAATCTGCCGAGGAGGTTACAGGATCATAAAACTGGATTATAAAGCACCACTAGAAGTCACATAACACCACCTGTTCAAAGCAGGGATAACTTCAAAGTCTGCTTGCTCAAATCTTTGTTCAGCTGAGTTTCAGACTTTGAGGATACAGATCTCACAGGAAACCCATGGCAGTGTTTTCCCTTTTTTCCTCTGTAGGGATTTGTTTTTTAAACTTTTATGCAGCTGAACTTCCTTTTGCTATCATCTGTAATATTTCCCCTTGGTCATTTCCTGGACAACCCTGGAAAGAATTTGGCTCTGTCTTCTCAGTAACCTTCCTGAAGGCAGTGGGAGGTTGCAGTAAGATCTCCTTTCTGCTTTTTAACCATAAAGCATATGGTTAGTCTTCTTGCTGCAAGGCCAATACAGTGAATGCTTCCTACTGATGAGGACTGACATATGGTGATCTTCATGTGCTTTGTGTGCTGCCTGCAGAGTTGTGCAGAGCCAGAAATGATGTAAAGGTGTGAGGTCTCACCTTCACAATCCTAAAGATGATAGATACGAGTGAAGGCTTGGCTCATCAAGCCCAGAGCCTCACAGAGAAGCTGTGTGAAGTTACAGACATTGAGAGAGCTGAGAATAGTCCAAAGGTTGTGAAGAGCTTGGCATTTTGGAGATTTGATCAATGACCCTTTCTCCTGCCAGTTATGTAAATCCAGCTGGGGGCCAGAGGTGAGGTCAAACTTCTTTCACTGTGACGAGACTACGAACAGGAGTGGGTCAGCACATGTCTTTATCATTTCAGGTACAAACTGGCTTGATGAAATTGTGAGAGATTTGGAATCAACGGATGCCAGATATACAGAGGAAGAAATTAAAGAGAGAATAAATGTTGAAAGGGAGCTACAGATATTTCCACGTCTAGAGTTTGGAGATCCTGGGAAATTTGAGGTCGGCAGAGTGAATATTGTAAAAATTTCCTATTAAAGGTAGAAATAACTGAAAGACCATGGGTGATCTCAGAGATGAGGAACAGGCTCTATAGCCATAAAAAGTGCTATGTTCAGCACAAGTTGATCGTCCTGTTGCCCGTTGTGGCCTACCCAACCCCTCAGAGCACAAACGGTATTGGAGTGCCACAGGGGCCTGAAGCCCTGGACCAAACAGGTTGGATGAGTAAGAACTCTCTCATGGATGTGCTCTCCTTGATCCATCTCCTGTGAAGTTGTGGCAGAAACCATCAGAAGTCTACCCTCCAATGTGTCCCTGCAGGCTTCCCAAAAGATAGAATCCTTCTTCTCTGGTCTCACCTTTCCCCATTACCCATTATTCCCAAAATTGTACATTTCCACTGACTAAGCGACTTCTGTCCTTTTTCTTTCCACTTGCTTTAAAGAGGATGAAGAAACTGCCTTCCCGAAGAATTATACTAACCCATCTCCCACCTCATCTCCTGCCAAGATCCTTTTTCCAAAGCAAAGCTAAGGTGAGTCCTCTCCTCTCTCCACGTCATGCTGCAAAAGCGTTTCTACTCCAAATTAGCTTTCTGCTGCCTGTGTGAAATGTGTTCCTCCTGTTCAACACTCAGGGACATTTCCATAGGTGAAGGAGCAGCTTGCTGTGTGTTGACACTATGATCATGCATCCTCTCTCAACGGCAGTGGTGCTGGCTTAAGTGGTGCTGTGCTTGTGTTTGGATGTCACTGCTCCATCAAATATACACAAATATTTGCTTCCAAATTTGTGCTGGGAAACTAAGCAGGGCCTTAGCTTATCTCTAAGAGTCAGGTACTGGTGGTAAGCCCACAGCAAACTGGGGCTAAGACCCTCTTCAACAGGGTTGGTGCAACAAGAAGCACACAGCCTTTTCATGGGTCTCTTGGCCAGTAGCACAAGAGGTCATTCCTCTTGATTGGAGTGAGCTCAGAGGTGTGACCCAAGGACACTGCTGGTAAGTGTCTGGTTGGCATCCTGATGCTCACATTAGCAGTAAGCAGCCTATCAAGGCTCTCATTTCTTGCTTGCGAGAAGAAATTAGGCTAGCATTGCCCACACTGTACAGTGAGTGTGGGTATTCATAGCCATGTGACTTATTAGCTATTGCAGTTTGAAAGCCGTAGTGGTAGGGGGGAAGGAGATATCAAATACTTATGTACGCTATATGCCCGACTCTGGCAGTATCGGATTCACGAACAGTCTGCCGACCGTCGGACCGATCAGCTTCCTAGGAGCGAATTGAGTTCCCAAATAGTGTGATCAACTATAAGATTGACTCTGGCAGTATCGGATTCACGAACGGTCTGCCCACAGTAGGTCCAATCGCCCCCTCAAACAAGTAGTTGAGTTCACAAACAGCATGATTTATTCAAATGCAACATTTACAAAGCAGGTTTTGAATGTCAGTACAGGAAATTCTCTACTACAGTGTGAGGTTTTTAGCTAGCCCTGATGTGCGAATGTGCAGTCATCACTCACCCCAGAAGATGGGAGAGGGCTCTCCGTCTCGAGTCTCCTCAGGCGGCATCCAAACCTGAGGGGAGGAAAGGGGGACCAGCCCATCGACTAATCCAAAATTTATGATGGAGTCATCCTTCCTCATCTTCTTCCTCCTTAGTTCACCTTTTATACTTTTCTTAAATTTGGGTGTAGCTTGAGTGACTATAGTCACACTTAATATTGTTATTGATTGGTGCAAAAGTTTCTCGCTTTCATTTAAAGGTACAGCCAATGGAAAATCTAGAGTGCACGCTCAGTGAGGAGCGGTCGTACCTCGGGGGCGGGTAACTTTTGGGGTGGAGGTGTGTTTTGACATTATAA
Source organism: Nothocercus julius (assembly GCA_013398735.1). Lineage (NCBI taxonomy): Eukaryota > Metazoa > Chordata > Aves > Tinamiformes > Tinamidae > Nothocercus > Nothocercus julius. Next base: position 2,740,085 of record VZSV01000037.1, read on the forward strand.
TGAGCTTATAATGAGCAAAGTTTGAGCAAAGTTCATCCAAAAGGAGTGATTTGCCACCCTTGCTGGCTCAGCACCGGACATGTTATCGTGTATCTCCCATTGGGCAGCTACTGTGCGGCTGATCAGCGGCCCAGCACAGGGAGTGCAACAGAGTTTGGCTGCGGTATCTTCACTCCGCTCCACCCTCCGTTACTCCTCTTTGCAGCTGCGGGGAGGGGAGATCGTGCTGCCTAGAGGAGCAGAGTCCCGGCCTACCAATCATCCTAGAAGTGGCATCTGTGTATCACCCCAAGCAAGCTTCTGTAATGCCCAAACTTCTGTTAGGCCCTAGTTTTCTCTAAGTTTTCCCTTTTCAAGCAATTCTTCCACACTTATTAGCAACTTACTGTTTTGCCCAGTCACCAAATCCCAACCAAATAATGTGTTTTCTTCTGCCAGATCGTTCTGCTGGTTCGGAACCCCAAAGACACAGCTGTCTCCTACTACCACTTCAACAACAGCTTGCCCATGCTGCCCTCCTTCACCTCATGGGATGAGTTTTTCACAGCTTTCATGAATGGGAAACGTACGTTCCCTTCTTTCCTCAGGAATTCTCCACATCAGAGGCATGGTCCTGGAAACTGCAGTCCAGCATCCCTTCCCAAGCATCTCCAAGGGCATTCACTGCTATCTAATGGCTAGAGCTGGGATGATCCCATGTAGATCTCAGCCAGAACAACAGAGTTGCTCTGCTCCTCATTTCATGATCCTGGTGCCCTTCTTAGACAGCTATCTAGGCTGATTCCCCTGGTTGGGCTCCTTTTGCAGGGCAGGGGTGGGAGGGCTTTACCCTGCATGACTATGACTCTTGCTTTTGTCCACAGTGGGTTGGGGCTCCTACTTTGATCATTTAATGGAATGGAACAAGTTTATGGACAATGAGAGGATCATGGTGATAAGCTATGAGGACCTGAAAGAGGTGAAGTGTCTTGCCCAGATCTTCCTTCATGCACACACTGCACAACTCCCCTTATATGTATCACTATGAGCAGGAAGGAAGTTTTGGATCATACCTACATGACCCATGAAGAGATCAAGCCTTTCTGAACTGTTCTCACGCACCTATGGGAGGCCCATGGGGATTAGGAGGAGGGCAGCTTTCCCTCTCTTCAGAAGTAGCCATTTCCGTGCAGTTACTTACAGGACAGAAGAGAAAGCCTTGTAGCTGAGGCTGCTGTTTGTGGATTCTCTCTCTGTTTCAAGTCCTTACAATTCCTAGGTGATGCTGTGGGAGGTAGCACTTTTCTGCCAGGCCAGAAGTTGGTTAGGTACCAGTGGTAAGGTGCTGAGACCTTTGGTTTCATCCCTGTGCTATGTTCCTTTGACCAGAACCAGATAGTGGGAATGCAGAAGATTGCTGCCTTCTTTGGGTTCTCCCTAAGTGACGAAGATTTTCACAGAATTGTCAAAAAGACCAGTTTCCAAGCCATGAAAGAGAAATCCAACGAAACCCATGGGAAATTTGGGGACATTCTCTTCCGTAAGGGTAAGTGGCTACAAATGGAGAACCTGCCTTTTAAGTCCCTTTCCAGTGGGTCCCTGTCACTTAGCCATGGGCCCACTGAGCTAATGCGGAAGCACAGGTAATGGCGTGGTGTCACCTGAGCATCTTGTACAATGAACATCTGCTGTTGAAAGGAGTCTATTGCTGCTAGTGGGGTACAGGCATGAGTGCCTCAGCTATCTCGACTTACTGTATTCTGTCATTGCTTCCTTTGGTAAACTGTGTTGCTACATTTCTCTGTGGCAGCCCTGGTCAACCAGCAAGTACAGTGCGAAGACAGAGACTCGCACTCAGCGTTCATTGGTATAGGTTATGCAAACAGTTATGCACCATTGCATGTGGTGGATGGTTCCTCTTTGTGGACAGGTGGTGGCATCGTGTTCTCATGGGCAGTTGGGTGGTTGGTGAGGCTGATTCTGAATCTGGATGGGAAGAAGACCAGGCTGTGATGTACAGAGAAAGGCCAACCAGGGCCTTTGTGCCTTGGGAAAGGAGCTGACACTCTGGAAAATAAAATCACTAAACCATGCTGGTGACCCCTCCTGAGGAGGAAAGGTAGGCAAGCTGCCGGCAAGGGTTGCTCTCTACAACCTGGCAGCAGCCATTGTTCTTCTGTCCTTGCTGACTTGCCTTGTCAAGCAATCAAGCCTCTTGGGACATAGAGCAGCTCTTTTTTGTCTGATGTCACCGGTGAGTCTGTCAAGTTATTATCCTTTCTCAGCAGTGGCCATGTTCAACCCTTGTTACTTCTTGCGGTATACAGGCGTTATTGGGAACTGGAGAAACTATCTCTCTAAAGCTCAGAATGAAGAGATGGACCGAAAATTTCATGAAAGTCTAAGAGGAACAAAGCTGTCAGCAAGCATGAAATACGACATGTACTGCAAGGCCTGAGAAGTAGATGAGCAGACCAAAACCAAATCGTTCTCTGAAGATGATCTGTCCTCAAGGTTCCTGCCTCCGGAGAAAGAGAGGGACCACGCAGTGATCTTCCCACCGGTGCTAAACAATTGTGCAGTAATTTCTAAGCCTTGCTTGGTGCAAAATAATAAAGTGTGAGCCTTCAGAGAGTGCCTCATGTCTCTTTGAGAAGGGAAAAGTCACATGGGTATCATAGCACCAGCTTGGATAGCACTAGCATAGCTGGTCACATCCCTGTGACTGCTTAATGGCCAGAGAGAGGAAACAATGTTACTACTATCTTGAAGGAGGGAGAGGGGCCTCTGCTCACCAGCCCAATGGGTTTCATATGGATCTGTGGTGTAAAATCTCATACCTCTGGTATCTGAATATTGCAGACTGAATTACTTTCACCAGCCTTTAACACAAAGGAAAAATTGATTTTTTTTAAAAAAAAATATTTTTAAAACATAATACTTATAGAGCTTTAATTACAGAATAGGTTGGCTAATGCAACAAGCATCTGGTTTATGCTGAGGCTGAGCCAACACTGACTTGCCAGCTGCTTTGCAGGGCTCTGGAATTGTAAATGCAAGAGGTGGGACAACCACAGATCACTGAGATAGTAGGAGGAGGAAAGGAGAAAGGAAAAACGTTATATTAATTGATAAAGAGAGGTTAAAAGCACATACACTCCCCATAAAAATGGATCAACTGATAAGAGCTAAGGGATTACAAAATAATATGAAAATACTTACATCCTGCACATCGTTTGCAAGTTTCTAGAAACTATAAGAAAAGGTACTGCCTCGCCCATCTACAACCAACAGAGCACCAGTTCTGTGCTGATTAAGGAGGCCAAAAACTACTGTGCTGGGAGAAGCATGGCCAGCAGGCCGTGCTTCCCGTCAGGTCTGGCGAGGCCACAGCTGGAGAGAGTGCTGTGCACGGAGCTGGGCACCTTTATCTCCCCTTTATCATCCACTCTTCCTTTCTCATTCTCCTCCTCCTTCATTCTCTCCCCATTTTTTCTCCCCTTTTTCTTCCCTCCCTTTTTTTTCCTCTCCTTTTTTTATTTCTCTCGCTTGGCATGACCTCTTTTTCTCCCTTATTCATTCGTTCACCTTTTTTCTCATGCTTTATTATCTCCCTTTTCTTCCCCCTTCCTTTTCTCTCACCAGTCTTTCTCCTCCCCTCTTCTTATTTCCCTCTTTTTCTCTTCTACCCCTTCTCCCCTTTTTCTGCCTTTTATTTTTCTTCCATTTCCATCCCCTTTTCCTGTTGCCCATTTGCTTCTCTCCTCCTTAGTTCCACTTCCCTTGATTTTTTCTCTCTTTCCTCAGGATTTTTTCATCCCCTGTCTTCCTCCCTTTTCTCCTTTTTTTTTTTTTTTTCCCACTCTACCTTTATTCCCCATTTGATCACCCCGGACTTTTTCCCCCTTGGTTCTCTCCCTTTTTTTTCTCCCTCTGGCGTCTCCCCCTCCTTCTTCTTCTCTCTCTTCTTATCTCAGCCTTCTTTGCTCTCTTGCCTCTTTTGCCTGTTTTGTCTCCCCCTTTTTGGGTCCTCACTCTTTTCTCACCCTTTCTCTACCATTTTTTTTCTCCCTTTTTTTCTCTTTTCCGTGGCCCTCCCTTCGATGCTCCTTTGTTTCCACACATTTCTTTTCTCTCTTTCTTTTCTCTCCATTTGTCTCTCCATTTATTCCCTTTCCTTTTCCCTTTCACCTTCTCCTTCTTCTCTTTCTTGCTGTCTTCTCTGTCTCCATTGATTTTGCCTTTGCCACCATCTTGTTCTTTCTCTCTCTCCTTCTCTTTCGCCCTCTACTTCTCCTCCTTCTCTCGCTCCTCCTCCATCCCCTTCCTTCTCCTTCTCAGTGGCCTCCTCTTTCCTGTGGCTCTGGTGGCCCACAAGCAGCAGGCAGGAACGGGGGGAAGTGGCGGCCACGCAGCTCTCCTGGGAGCACCCAGAGCGGCTTGTGGGTGCCGAGCCGGCTGCCAGCGCTGCAGCCGGGATGGTGGGCGCTTCTTCATGGGCCTCCTCCTCCACGGGCAGCTCTTGGCGAGGAGCCGCAAGGCGGGCGCGCAGCTGGGGCCTTCCTGGAGCCTCCTCCTTCCTCGCGAGGCGCCCGGCGAGGACAGCGCTGGCTCCGAGGGGCTCCTGCGTGGGGTGCCAGAGCAGCCAGTGGAGGGGCAGGGGCGCATGGAGGGGGCGCTTTGTGCCGCGGCGGGAGCGGCTGCGGGAGCAGCGCTGCGCGGGGGCAGAGGCGGCCGTGGCGGGGCAGAGGCGGCTCTGGCCGCTCTCCTCGCCTGAGCCTGGCGGCGGCGCCCGGCAGGAGCAGGAGGTGCCAGGCCTGGGCCGGGGCTGTGGGCGCGAAGGGGATTCTGCCGCTGCCGGCAGCTCCGCCGCTGTCGCAGTGTCCTGTGCGGTCGGGGCGGGCGCTGCTGGGGGCTCCTGCAGCGCCCCCTTTGCCCTCGGCGTGCGGGGCCGGCGTGCCCGGTGCCGCTGCTGCCGCGGGGCGGCTCCGGAGGGCGAGCGCAGAGACGAGGAGCTGCCCGTGCCCGTGCGCA
>VZSV01000037.1:2746594-2771941 GCA_013398735.1 Nothocercus julius
AAAAAAAAAAAAAAAAAAGGCAGTTGCCCTAAGGCTGTCTGCTAAAAAAGACTGAAAGTTGTCATTTTGGACTGATGCACCATTTCTGATATGTGGCATCTGCTAATTTCCAAAGGGATGTTACCCAGGTCTACAAATTTAAACCTGCTAAGAGGACTTATTTTCATACATCCTTCAGTCTATGCATACTTACAGGTCTACATTTTGGAAAACTTGGCTACAGCTGATATATTTTCTTGCTTAGTGTTTTGGTTTTATCTATAGTTCCTGGAGTTGTCTATTTTTAATAAAATCTTCTTTCCTATCCCATTAAAGAGGTTGAAAAATTGTCCTCCGTAGGATTTGTATTATCCTCAACTTTTGCTCCATTCTTTTCCAAAACTAGGCTATTGTGAATTTCAATTTCAGTCAGTCTGAAGCTACTCTTGTTAATATAATTTTCCTACAGTTTAGTTTTCCATTTGCTGTGTAATATATCTTCCTGATATATTCTGATTGTATATAGGGTTTAGAGGGGTAATTATATCTTTCCAGATGTGGAGTGACTACACTGTTTACAGAGACTGCAGGCACACATTCTTTTGCATCTGCAACTGCAATGGCTCCATAGGTTATTGCTGCCTTCAACTCATCCCTGCCAAAGGCAACTGCCCCCTCACCTCTCCTGGGGAGCTGTTCCTTGGCTTCTCTCAGAAAAGTAAATTATACAAGGATCTGTTTAAATCAACTGTGAAAGGGTTCTGAATTGTCCAAATATTTAGAGGTTAACCTACCTGTACCTTATCTTTACAGTGAACACACCAAAATCACCCAGACAGCTGTAAATTTATAAGGTCATATTTAGGTTTAGCAAAACTAGGATTTTTTTTTTTCCCTTTCTATTAAAGAAACCTAGGCTTTTATGAGTGAGAACTTAATGATATAGTAGGCCTTTTAAGTGAATCTCCCTTTTGGTTACACTGTTTTTGTCCCAGTCAAACAATATTTAGTGTTTTTTGGGTTGCAGCAGGCTCCACACTGGCTCAGTATTCCTGAGAAATTTGAGCTAGCTGCTGCCCCAAAGGCTGGACTTGCTTCTCTCTGATGTTTGCACTCATGTGCTCCTTCTTTTGTACTAGCCCTTGAGCTTGTCTCGCCTCTCTGCTTCTTAAAGCATCATGAAATAGTGCTTTTGGTGGCAGCAAGCTGTTAGATTTTACCAGTTGCCTTGCACAACCTCGCTCCCAGGACCCATGGGTCTCAAAGAAACTGCCTTTCTGTCACTTCAAAGGCTCATCTCTGTCACATCCCTGCTTCCTGCAGGCATCTCCGGGTGCCTGGCCTGTTGCAGGCTTCCTGCCTGCTGGTTTACTGTGCCCCGTGCTCCAAAGAGCCTTCTCAGCTCAGGGCTCTTCTTCACCCAGAGCGAGCAGGCACAACGAGGCAAATGGTAACTTGACAGCTCTGCCACTGGGACGGGAGAGGGCTGGCACTATGTACTGCGAGCACATTGATGGACAGCACTAGTCAGAGAATGGCAGCAACCAGCAGCAGCTGTTGATGTGCCAGATGCGGTAGCCTCCTTGCATGGGGAGAGTGGGCCCATTTATGTAAAGGGAGCTTTAGCCCCAAAATCTCGTGAGAGTCATTAGCAGGTTTATTTTCTTCCTGCTGATTGTTTCAGCAAGAAACAGCTTGCTAGCAAAGGTAAACATTCAATATTTTTTCAAATAATACTGGCAATTTAAACAGATGTTAATAATATACTTTTTCAGTATTTATTTGTTTATTTTTTGTAACTGGCCATCCACTGCCCATAAATAAAATATTCGTATGATTATATTTTCTTCAGATAATATTAAGAACCTCAAAGACACAGTTGTCTTCAGCTCCAGCATTTCCCATTTTGTTGTACTTTGAGTCCTGGGGTGAGTACTCCACAGCTTTATGAATGGGAGATATATATTCCATTCTGTGGGCAAGATATTCTGATAAATGGTGTGCATAGGTAAAAATGGCTGTCATTTAAGTGACACTTGCTTTTTGGCAATGAAAATGAAATGAGAATTTGACCTTGTGTTTTGCAGATACTCCATCTTATGATGCTAGCGCCTTCAGGCAAACAGTATAACATCCTAGGGAAAAATGATCCTGATAGTGGCAGGACCTAAGCAGTTGAAATATGCATATCCCTGCATCATTTTGTCCCTACCTGCAGAAGTATTTCTGCTGCCCATGAAACAGAAGCCTAGCATATCCACCTTGTGCATTTAACAAGGAAAAAAGAAAAAAAAAAATAAAAGAGAAGGAAAATAAATATTTATGCTGAAATCTAAGAGTAACAGAAAATCATTTTATGTCTTTCTACCAGAAAAGTAGTTATGTGAAAATTTTAGCACTGAATTGTTCCAGGTTTTTAAATAATTCTCATAAATTATTTTTAAAGTCCCAAAGAATTAGTTATGGTGTGGTCAGCAATGAACCTCTCTTACCTCTCTTACCCTTTGTGGAGGAGGATCAGGGTAGGGAAAATTTAGACAAATTGTAGATATACAAGTCCCTGGGCCCTTGCGGGATGTACTCACGTGTGCTGAGGAAATGGCCAATGTCACTGTGAGACCCCTTTTAATTATCTTTGGAAGAGGGTGGCAGCTGAGAGAGGTTCTTGAAGCAGATGTCATTCCTATCTTCAGGAAGGAAGAACTGGGAAACTACTGGCTAATTAGCCTCAACTCCATCCCTGAGATGGTGCAACTATTCCTAGATACCCTTCAGATACATGAAGAACCAGAGGATGCTGAGCAATAGTTAGCATGGATTTATGTAGGGTAAATCATGTTTCCCAAACTGGATAGCCTTCTATGATGAGACAGCTGGCTCGCTGGATGGGAGAAGACTAGTGGATGTTATGTACCTTGACTTCAAAAGGGTTTCCTTACAGTCTTCCACAGCATTCTCATAGAGAAGCTGGTGAAGTTCAGGCTAGATAGGGAGACAATGCAGGGGATTGAAAACTGATTCAGAGGGTTGTGATCAGTCGCACAGCATCCAGCTGGAAGCCATTCACTAGTGGTGATGCGCACAGGTATTTGCTCCGGCACTATTTAGCATCTTCTTTAATGTGCTGGATGAAGAACATAGTGCATCCTCAGTGAGTTTGCAGATAATACAAAACTGAGAAGAACAGCTAATATATCAAATAGTTGCACTGCTATTCAAGGGAACCTCAACAAGCTGGAGAAATAGGCAGAGAGGAACCTCATGAAATCCATAGTCTTGCCCCTGGAAAGTAATAACTTCATGCACTAATATGGGATGAGGGTCAACCAGCTGGGAAGCAGCTTGGCTGAAAATGACCTGGGTTTCTGGAGGACAAGAAGTTGGATGTGAATCAGCAGTATGATCTTGTGGCAAAGAATGATAATGGTGTCCTGAGTTGCATTAGTGAGAGTGTTGCCAGCAGGATGAGGGAAATGATCCTCCCCTCATCCCAGATAAGGTTAGAGTGCTGGCTTCAGTTCTGGGCTCCACAGTACAGTAAAAACATGGACATACTGGAGTGAGTCCAATGAAGGGCCACAGAGATCATGAAGGGCCTGGAGGATCTCTCATGCTTCATGAGGAGAGGCTGAGAGAGATGGAGAAGAGAAGGCTCAGAGGGATCTGACCAAGGTGTATATGTCTCTCCCTCTATTCTTCCCTCTGTGTAACCATATATATTTCTGCCTCACTTTCAAACTGATTTCTGAAGTTAAGGGTAGCCCAAATATCCTTTTTGATCTGGTGTTCTGGGCACATCTGACCTCCAACAAAATGATAGTATTTTCTCTGTTTTAGCAGCCTCTATTTTTTATTTTAGCTATGTTTTATTTTATCAAGAGATTGCTGACAATTGTTAAGAAGTTTTCTATGAAGCACAAAATGCAGTGAAGGACAAAAAATATGGGGGGCACTTGCAACAAATAAGCCTGGAGAAATAGCATATTGCAAGTCCTGAAGAGACTACATTTTTTTTTCTTTTTTTCCAGCTGTGAAAAGCCTGTTCTTGTTCTTAGTACTAATAATACCTATCAGAATTATGCTTAGGTATCACATGATATATAGAAAAAATGTATGCATGATTTTACTGAGTTATATAAAATCGCCTAGATTTAGATACCTAAAAGTTAGGCATGTGGTTTAAGCTGGAGGTCTAGGTGTCCTCCTAGTCGCTGAAGAGAGATAAGTGCTTCCAGAGGGAAAATTCTCTTGTATTAGATCTCTGTCTTGAAGTATTATCTTCTGGAGTTATCCATTATTCCCAGAGACTGGTTTATCCTCTGAAAGAGCCTCACTCAAAATTAAAACTAGTTATACACCACTTAGTTTTCTAGCTATTTACTGTTTACTTAAAATTAATTTAAGGATATATTATAGAAAAATGGGCCATATTTAATTTTTTCCCCAAAATATGATTCCAAGCTTGTTAGCTGATCCCATACCGAACAATTATGTTCGTTACTCTACTAATTCCCTATGAGGTAAATCCCAGCTTTTCAGCACCCCAGCTAAGCACATAGGTCTGTCTGAGCTCAGCAGAATGGACTGAAATTCTGAGATTTTGTCCTGACAAATATGACACACAAAATGTGTATAAAGGATTTGCTTGGATTTTTATATTCTGGTAAATTATATTAAATTCGTGAAGATTATGATTGCTTTAAAAATGCTATGTGACTTACAGGACATGAAGAAGGATATAATATCTAAAATTGAGCTTAAGCATGAATTATAACATTTTCACCATGCAAACTGCTGCTCAGGTGTTGCCTAATCTCTGAGGTGAAATTATTCCATTTTTGTCTTAAAGGTCTCTGAACACCAAAACTCTGCTTCTAGACAGACTAGGACTCTTCTGTCTTAACAGGCTCTGAGCCCTGGGGCTTCTCAAAACTATGTGCAGCTTGTTTGATCTTCACAGTGAGATCTCATCTTTCCTTCATACTCAGCGCTTTTGCAATATGAGGACTCTTTATGGGTCTCCATCTGGCCCACTCCAGATGGAAAAGCTGAAAATGCTAGTCATTTTTACAAATCTTGCAAAGCTAAAGCAAGTAGTGTAGATTACCTAGTATAGCATTCAGTACAATAAAAATACTTGCTAAAACTGGTCTGTCTAAACCCAACAGAACAATCTTGGTTTTACTAAAATTTTATTTTTAGCCTGTCACTTTTTAAATGCTTTCTTCACCTCAGAATTACTTGAAGGTAAATGGCTCAGAACAGCTCTTCTGGTAATTGCAACTGGCTCCAAATTCTTGGCTGTGCTCTAAGAAGAAATGTGGCAACCTAGGAAACACGGTCTACTGGTGGCCTGAGGGATAGGTAATGTTGGCAGGAGGCTAAGGCACTGTCAGGAAGGCATTTGAAAGCTAATGGCATACCAAATAGTGTATATATGTTGGCTAATATAGCACACCATAATTATCTGTGTTCTTTGCAGAAGGATTCAGAGAAAAAAAATCCCCATCATTAGTGGCTTTTCTTGCTTGAACCTCAGTTTATATATTTCCTATAGGAGCTTAATCTAAAGGCAGAGAGGTCTCAATGATATTATTGCAGTTTACAGACATTATGCCAGCTTACATTACGTATATATATATAATTGTGTTTGTATATATAAACCCTGCAAATACATCAAAATATTTATATGTAAGTTTATATTTTTAAATATACGTATGTATATCTATTCTTGCCTACTTTTTTTGCCACTATGGGAAGAAGTCAAGGGGTTTCAGCATATAGCCAGCGATCACTCCAAGCTTGTACCAGAACAGGGGAAGTCACACAATTCAGCCTATGTGATACACACAAAAACCAAATAGGCTTGTCAAAGACAGGAATGTACTGCTCAGTAACTTTTTGTTTTAAATGGGCCATTTTTGCACCACAGCAAAGCTGTCTGTGGTGAACCACCTTTGAAATCATTTAGTGTTTTATGTATGTTGTCAGACATTACAATTATTCTCTGCTCTATTCTGCTTTAGAGGAACTTAAATCTGTACAGCCCCTAAAAGTGTTTCCTGCATGTGCCCATACTTCTAGACAAAACAGGGCATGAGCATCCATCCAGGCTGTATATTGAGGTAGAAAAACCTTGTTCCATGCCTTAGAGAAAACCTCTGCTGTCATAGCATCTCTATGCAGAGGGCAAGATTACAATTCAGGTAACTTGCCCCAGTCCATGCATCTCCCTGGACATGACTAAGTAGTACTTGGCAAAGGATTACTTGTGCTGGAGCTAACTGGGCAACCTGGCTTCCGTCTTGGCAAGACATTGAAAATGTAGTTTGGGTGAATGTTTGTGGGACCACAGATACGGGATTCTTAATTGCAGTCAGGAATCAGGGGAGTCCTGCCTGTCCCCACATTACTGTTTTAACCAGTTCTGTAATCTCCCATGTGCACAGATAGAAAGAAGATAGTTTGGTATAGCTTCACCTTTGTTTTGCTTTAGCAAAATAACCTTGCATAGCTGTAGACGTTTTTAAGAGACATTCTTGGGGCCCTAAATGTTTTGCTGCAATGTTTTAAAAAGGACACCAGGGGGCAAAATTTATGACGGCTTGAGTCAGGCTGGGGGGGGTGGAATGCAGGGCCCTACATGTGTCTATGGCCAGATGTGAGTTACACTGTGCTTTGGGTTAGGCTGACAAGGCCATGAGGTTGGTTTGCATGGACAAGCCTTCCCCAACCTGCTCCCTGGGCTTCTTCTGTACCATTGCGCTGGAAAACAGTCTTCCTCCTCTCAGTGTAACTCGAGCCAGACGGCACCTCCCAAAGTAAACAAATGTTTCTTTCTTCATTTAGTGCAAGGCTAATCCAAACAAAATGTTAAAAATGCAAAATATAAGAAGTGGGGTGGTAAATGTAGTTCTGTGGTGAAGAAATCACATGACTGTGGAAAGGCTTTTCAATACATCATGATAAACAGTCAGAGAGCTTACTAGGAACAAAGGAAAAATGAGTATTTTCCATTTACGTTTTCTCAAATGTAGTAATCACAAATTTGTACTACTTCAAGTAACTTTTCTGAATATTTAACATACCTTTATTCAAACTGTTTTTCCTTCAAAACATAGCTGTGAGCAGACAGCACAGCTGCTCACTCTTTTGGGTACTCTGCAAAAAGAAATGTCGGAGGCTTTTGCATGTATTCTCCCATTGTCTTCTACACTGCAATGCAACATGTGGATAGGATTTCCTGTGCCAAAATAACTGAGAGGGCTTTTCTGTGCTATTATTATCATTGAGAATGACTGATTCTGTTGCAGCCATGGAAAATGTAAAATATCAGCCATAATGAGTCAGATTTTTCAATATTATATTGCAGGATGTATGTTACAAAAAAATGTCACATGATTAGCTTATGTAGCATTAAATAATAGAAAATAAAGTGCTTTATAAATCCAAAATACCTTTAAAAAGTCCTTTTCTAGGGATGAAATTAGTCTCTTTAAAGTCAGGCTTGTACCCTCAGTGGCTGGCAACTGTCACCCTGTTGCTGGAATCTGCCATGTGTACAGCCCATTCAGCCAAGAGCTATGAAAGAACATCATGGATGTTGTTTCATCTCCAGATGTGTTGTGTGACAGTTCCTCACCGCAGCCCAAATAAAACCCTTTGAGAACAAAGCATGACAATCTAAAGGAGCTCTGCCAAATATATGAAAATGTTCAATATATTTTGCAAAGCTTTAAACATCTGTGGAGCTCAAGGAAGATCTCTTGGAAGTCTGTAAATATTGTTACATGTAATTAACTTGACAGCATGGGTGTATTGTTATTCACAGTTTATGCGTAGGGAGATTGGCACACAAAAGATAAGCAATTAGCTCTTGGGAAACAAAAATATTTTGTGTCACACAGAGGAGTAAATCCCAGGCCTCTTGGGCAGTAAACCTGTCTATCTCTTTTTTTCCGTAACACCATTTTGTGGAACTACTGTTTCCAATTTGGATTAGACTGCAAACAACTGTTCATGCCTCCAAAATAGCGTTGTGCTTTAAAGCAATAAAATAAGAAGGGAAACTTCTCTCTCACCAGATTTCCTTCTCACAGGTACCTAGTAGCCAATCCTAAGCTCACAAATTATAAATTTGATAATTCATGATCAAGGTTTCAAAAAGGATCAGATTGTGATAAGGCTATGTGATTTCTTTTAGAATGATATCTTTATCTTTTGCTTTCTAGTTTCTGGTTCTGCAGAATACACTTAAAATTCATTTTTAGCTTTTCTCCACAACCACTGTGATAGAATCATCCCAACTGTTGAGGATGAAAGCTGAAATGCCTTTCAGAAAGGAGTTGGGTTTTCTGAGAAGTGCCATTTCTGTGAGGCTTGCCGTTAACCGTCAAGAGATAACCACCATGCTCAGTATAATTTTTTCCTTCCTTTCATTAGCAGAGAAAGGTTTTAAAACATCCAGCTCTACAAGAGCACTATGGAAAGAGAAAGTGAATGGGATTTTTTCTCACAGCTCCTAGATCACACAGCTGTTGACTTTGTTTCCATCTAGGATGTTTGGCACAAGTCTCCAGATCATGGTCCCCTGGCTGTCCAGGTTGGAGATCTCTCCCTCATATGCTGCCAGGCCCCCAGCCCAGGCAGGCACCCCAGTGAAGGGAAGGAATGGTGCCTGGAAGGAGAGTTTCTCTCTGACATGGCTCCAGATACACCTCTTGACCCCAGCAGGTCCAAGCGAATCCCGGCATCACTGTTTTGATGCAATTCATATGACTTTAGAGGAGGAACTCGTGCTGCTCCATATTTAAACACTGTGCTTCATGGTACTCTATGTTATCCTCCCTCTTGCCTCGAGCTGCATGGAGATAGCACCAACCATAATTCTTGGCCACTGTGCAGTAGTTGTTAAAATGAGAGCAGCAAGTGTCCTGCCAAATGCTTAAGGCAGGGAGTTCCAAGCTCAGACAAATGTATCCTGGCTTCCAGATACTATCCTGAGCTCTGAGCCTGCTGAAAAGGAATAGATTTTAGAAAGTATAGTAACAATAAAAAGGTTTTCAAATTTGTTTTGAAACTTCTGAAATTTGGTACAGTGTCAAATAAGTACAGATAACTGTGCCTGTCTTTCTGCAGGGAAGGAAGTGGTCCCTAGCATGGACATGCTAGGGCAGTTTATCAGCTGAAGTAGAAAGACATGAAGTATCTGTGTCCTTTACACAGCAGTGTTCAATTTTATCCTCCCAGCAAGCATGAAAGTAGTGGGGAGGAGACATGTACTTCTGTCCAACTCCAGATGTATCTTCATGAATGGCGGCAGAATGGGCAGCTGCAGCAGACGGTCTGAGCATCGGCATCAGGAGGATCGTGGCAGTGATGGACAGACTTGACAAGGCAGAGTTGCCACAAAGGGCCAACAGCCCCTGCACCCTACTTATTCCCCACATTTGGGAAACAGCTGTCCAAGAAGAGGATAAGACAATCACAAATCCCAGACAACCTTATGGAGCCAGTAGTTGAAGTGTGTGGGGAAAAAAAAAACTATCATGAATGATTGGGCTCCAGTATAAAATCAGTTTTGGATATGGGTTAGTATGTATATGTGTGCTCTTCTCATACCATTATGAGCATGAGCCAATGACCTAAAAAGAGGTGAGTTTTACAGACAGTGTCTTGCGATATGTAAGCGCTATTGCTCTTTGAAATTTGGGCCAGTAATTCCAAAGCAGATCATGGGTTCACAGTCCATTTGAAGGGACAATACCCAATTTCTACCTAACACAGTATTAAACATAAATACATACATATATATATATAAAACATATATGCAATTGGCTAAACTAAGGCTTGTATCTTTAGGGGGAGTCCGATGTGGGAGTTCCTTGAAGAAAGTGCTTGTCACTTCTAGAAACAACAGAATCTGAGGAAATGGCACCTAGCTATTCGAGATGGCAGGTTACTCTGAGAGTTTGTTTCTATTAAAGAAAGCTTGGTGATGTAGCTGCCCACAGTCTCAAGGAGGAAAGACAGTGCCCTGCAGAGTGACCCTCAGTCTCGAGATAAAATGGTATTCGCCATGGGGCCTTCATGGCTATATCATTTTGCATACTGGCCACAGTTCTACCTTCACCCAACACTAGGATACCAGCCAACTGCTAACCCCAGGATGTGAATGCTGCCAGCTGTCAGGAGCTACCAGTTTTGTCTGTGGTGGTGTTTGGAAGAAGATCTGAGATACTGCTGGTCTCTGCTTGCTCTAAGCAGATTCCCAGTAGCACACGCAGCATTGCAGGGCAGCCCTGTGGAGACTGCAGAGGGAGGCAGAAGGGAAATTGGTTAAATGTAGAGGTGTAAATGTCTGGTTCACTGCACCAAAGGCTTTGGCTCCAACTCGGCAGTGCTTGCACTTTATAGAGATGCAAGATATAGGGGGGGCAGTGGTTAGTGGTATCCCAGCTGGTTAGTGGTATCCTGCCTTTTTGTGAGGCTTCTGCTGACAATCCAGAATATGCCATATGCAGTAAGAGCAAAGTAGTGATCTTGCACATTGTGAATAAAATTGGGGTTGTTAGTTTGTAACCTACATTGTAAATTGTAATAGAGGGATACTCTAGCTTAATCTCATTTTATGTTTTTTAATGTTTAGATACTCCTTAAAGGGCTCAGTCTTTGAAACCTACAGAGCATTATTTTAAGCCCTGCATCCAGGGCTTTATATGTAGCAGATTGGAAGGGCAATGCTATTTGAAAAGCCTCACTGAACCAGGAACCCCAAAGATTCTTCTTTGCTTAGCTGAAACCCATAAACAAGCCAAGTGTCTGTCAGAGCTGCCCCTGCCCCAGGCCCCCCTTACCCAAGAGCTGCCCAAACAGAGATTTTCATACAATGTGTGCAGCAGGGGACCTCTCCCCCCTTATAGGCATTGTAAATACTGTGGTGTGATGGCATTAATTTTCTTGGCACTGCCATTTGGTATTGCTTAAAATGTTCAAAAAAAAAAAAGAATTCAGAACCATAGGCTGTTCTTTCTGTAAGGGTATGAACACTAGGTGTCACTGGAGTCCAAGGAAAAGACATCATCTCCAGGCCTCCAGCAATTAGGCTGACTGCCCATTGTCAGTAGAGAAGTCCTTTCTCATTTACAGAATGGATTGAGAAAAAAAGCAGTTTTTGATAATGACAGAGAAATGCAATAAACAAAAATGAAAATATGAAATGTCAATAGAATATCTTATTTGTACTGCAAATAGCAAACCAGGATCATCATTTTTTGCATACATAGGCAGAGGCCCCGTCTTGCTTTAGCTGAGAGCATGCTCAAACTGCTGAAGGAATGATGCGTGCCTCTCCATTACCTCCCATTTCCTTATTCACGCATCTTTCTTAAGCCTTAACTTAAACTCTTCAGCCTATTAATTTCCCCCTGCATCCTAAATTTCCTTCCTCCCTCTACTCTTCCATTTTAAGGAAATTTGGATGCGTTCTCAAATGACTGCAAACATCGTGAGCTGGAAAAATGAGAGTGACAAATAAGAAATACAAATTTATACACAGAGTCAAAGAAACCCTCTATTCCTCCATGTCTGGATTTCATCATTTGCTGATTTGTAATGCAGTAGAGCAGCATGAATGAGAAACAAAGTTCTGGTAATGTTCTGAGTTTTTTCTTTTTTTTTCTTTTTTTTAATAAATGATGGCTTCTGTCAAAATAACCCCCCATAAAACCTTACCTAGTTCCCTTGCGAGTTCCCCCTCTGCTAGCTAAGTTCAAATGAAACATAGTGTTTTTTATTTACTTTTTCATTTATTAAACGTGTCCAGACAGCCTCTGGCTACCATTAGAAACTGGCAAATGAAACAGATGATGGCTTGTTGATCTGCCTTAGCTTGGCACAGAATCTCCTCCTGGGTATACAAGACATGTTCACCACCACGTCCTCAGGCAAGGTCCTAAACAAACAGATGAGCCGTGCATCCTGCCCAAAAAATCAACAGTCTGGGACACTGACAGGCCAAGGGAGGAAATGAAGTTCACAGGTAGACAGAGCTTTACTGATGAATTCCTAACATTAATGCTGAGGTGTCCCAGGTAACACTCACCGGTAAAAGAATATCCCTGCTGACCTTCTGCAAAGAAGGAGAGAGGTCTAGAGGGAGCTTGATATCTGCCATGCTTTCTGCCAGCAGTGTGCTCAAAGCTGAATTCTGTATGTGTACTTGCAGAAGTACTCCCGCTGAAACAGATCGATTAGATACACCCACAGAAGTTACTTGGAGTGGTGAGGCTGAAAGGATTGGGCTATTCATTTGCAGCTGCAAGAAAAGGATCCTGATGTTGCTTTAAGCAGGGTTGTTGGACTAGAAACCTACAGAGTTCCCTTCTTACCTCAGCTATGATCCAGAAAGTCTGTTCCATTTCTAGTTCCCAGGCTCACAGGTTAAAGAGTAAAGTGAGAGAAATTATGATTCTGTTTTGCACCTTTGCAGAGAAGAAAATACTTGAATTCAAAGAAGTTGTACCAGGATCAAAGCACTGTACAAAAAAATGTGGCCTCATGGTGGCCTATGACATTTGCTCTAGTTTTGTGTCAAAAAAACTTAATCTATTTTCAGTTACTGTAAGGGCAAAGTTAACCTGTTAAGAATGGGTGCTAGCAGGTTAGATAGCTGCAGACTGATGAACATAGATGTCTTTTATCAAGCCTAACAAGAGGCATTTATTTGCTGCATGAGCTCCCAACAGGACAATCTATCAACCCTGAGGGTGTCCAAACCATAACCAAAGTAAACTGGCATATGACAGGCAATTATTCTTAAGCTTCACAGAACAAGATGTTCAGCATGCAGCTAATATCAGGTGATGACTTTCCTTGTTGATGCTGTGAAGAATCCATTTAAAGGTGAGCTGGAGCGAACTGGAAAATTTGGGGTTGTTGGGATTTTTTAAAGTTTAAGAACTGTGAATATAATTTCTAAGAGAGAAGATCATTTAGCTAACATGAATTTAGCTTAAAATAGTGTTTTGGAAAATTGATGCTGCTGTAATATGTTCAGGCCTACTTTCAGGTATGGTTCTCTAAATAAACTAAATGTTTCGCAAACAGAACATTCAGAACTTGTTCGCCTAAATTCTCCTTCTGACATAATTATTATACTCTGTGACTATGCTTCTTCCTTCTAAATCACTGATAGCAAGGTCTGCTGTTACTGCTTCAGTCTTCATGCTTTTTACATGTTTAGTACCATCCCATCATTTTCATTTTCTCATTTATTTTCTGTCCTATACTTCCTTTTTCATCAGTTTATTTTCTTTTATCTGGTTACTTTGATCTTTTCCATTAGATTCATGGGCTTTCCTGATTTTTCTCCTCTTCTTAAACACAAGTTTTGCCTCATCTGAGCCAGCTCTGTAAGTCTTCTAGTTTTCTGAATCACTCCTTAACATCAACCCCACAGACTTCCCTTCAACAATCCTATTTCCACATCATGACTGCCAGAGAAGGAGCTCAGAGGGAAATGCAGCTGCCATTCCACATGCCCCAGAAGACATCAACAGACATGAGGCCATTCCACAACAAGACTTGCTGTTATTTTCTTTAACACTAATACTAGACTAGCAGCTTCACAAAGACCTGTTATTTAATAGCAATTATGCAAGCTGGTGGGTCTGAGTTAGTGGCTTTAGAAAGGCAGGAGCTTTGATTTGCTTACAACATAGCCAGCTTCTGAGTTAAAGAAGTCAAAGGGCCTCTGCTGTGACACAGACCCAGATGAGTAAAAGACATAGGAAAGTGATTTCACAAGAGCACTTGAGCTTTTATAATAAGCCCAGAAACCAAAAGGCGAATAGCATAGGTTAAAGAGAGAGCATGTGGAAAAACACTGCTTTCTCTTCAGAGGAGGAAAAGATTTCTTTTCATTCCTCTACCTTGGAAGTGCCCAGCAGAACTCTCTCCTCTTGCCCTGGTACGAGGACAAGGCTTAGCTAGTGGCATGATACATTTTCCTCCAGTGGCTTCTTCTCTGAAAGCTGTTCTTTCTTCTCTGAAATAAAAAATGATCAGAGCCTATAATGCCAACTTCACCAAGAAAAAACATATTGTCATGAGTACTGTCTGCCTGAGCTAAAATCCAAGGGAAATAAAATTCCAAAATGATATCATTCTTCTTTTGGCTTTGAGGGCCCAAGCATCTCCAAAAAGAGCTCCATATTCTGTAGGCACATGCATACGTGTGTACCATCTTTCCATTGTGAGTATCGGTGTGTTTGGAAAGAGCTTCTTCCAGACAAAGCCCTGTACTCTTTTCTACAACCAAGCACATTACCAGATCTTTACCTTCCTCATTTTTATTTGGATCAGTTTTAATCAACAGATAACAGGTTTCTTCTAAGAAGGTTTGATCAAGAGAGAAAGTCCAAATAAGACTCATCTAATGAAAATATGGCAGGAAGTGTTTAGCTCCCTGCCCTCCCCTCGCCTTAAGTTTTTATTCCTCCCTGTGAGCTTCCAAGACTTCATTTGTGTGGCATGCTGCACTTTCCTCTGAATTTAGCCATTCAAAATTTGCCGACTCCTTTGCTTTATCACAGTGGTTTCTGATGAGTTATGCAGGCAGAAGTAAGGGTGTATGCCAACCCCATCCTCTACTATGGCAAAATACAGTATTCCCAATGTTTGTGCTAGATTGAAACTACACTGACAGTATAGTTGGCACACATACATGGGTGCATGTGTTGTAGCAAGGCTCTGTAAATCCTCTATCACTAAGTGTTGCTGGACCCTTGCTAACAGTTCAATATATAAAGTATTTATTACTATGAACATCTATCTAGTACTCAGACAATCCATATAATATCAAATAGTCTGTGTTTAGAGTGTGAGCTGTCATCTGAACTCTGAATGTACAATGAATTTTGAACTAAGGTAAATAATAAAAACACATTTTGAAAGTTTGGATTTGATAGCAATTATCTATCCAAAACAATGTGTAAGCTTTTTGTGGTGTCATCACTTGAAACATTTTAAGCTTGAAAATTCTGAAAGCATGTGTACTGCTACAAAGCTTGAAATTGTCTTAACTATGAATCTCAGGCTGCAATATCACCATCATGTTGAGAAGTGTCCATTGTGTGCACAAAAGCAACTTATACACTTCCTTCAGTAGCATAAATGATGTAGCCATGAATGGAAATGATTTAATGTGACTTGATTTCTAATCAAAGCAAACCCATAGTGAGCATTTACAAATTCCCAAACAGAGATAATTTAGTGCATTATCATTCAAAGTACGTATTTTAAAGTCACTGGCTATAGTACTTGTGTAAATAGCATAGGAGATTGTTGCACAAAAAATAAAAACATTCAGGAATTTTTACTTCAGAGAAGTATTTCTGATCTCTCTCTTTATCCTCTGCAAGACAGAAAAAAAAGGAAGAAGGAAGTTAGTATAGGGTTGTTGTTATCGTTTGGTGTAAAAATGCTTGTCTCTCCTTCCTCTAGAAGGTCCACTAAGATGACAGCACCTATGCACTGAGTATGATGCAACTGGATGTTGTGTTATTAATGGTCCTGCTAATAGTTGGTGACAGGGAGAGAGTGAATTTCCACAGTTCATAGCCTTTTGTAAAACTTCTGGAATATTTCTCTCACTATCATCACCCAGGCTCCCCTTCTGACCTCTTTATCAGTCAGTGAGTGGTACCAGAGGTTTAAGACACATAATCACAGCCGTGTGCCATGTGCATGCTGCTAAATGTAGTGGAAAGCATTAGAAAAAAAATTGCCTAAAAATATTATATGTTAATACTTCAGGAGGTATTGATAATGTCCTTTATTTTCACATTCTCTTTTTGTGAATACCAATCTATCATGAACCCTCATATTTCAACCTCAAGTGAATCTTCATATTTATAGCTATGGAACCTGATCTAAAACACAATGAGTTCAGTGGAAGTGTTGCCATTGACTTCAATGGACTTTGGATCAACTCTGTACCTACCTTGGAGTTCTGTCTCTCTTGGCTTCTAGCTATGAAACCAGAGGCTGAATTTGGCTTATCTTCATAGCTGAAGATTTTAAAAATAAAAGAAAACATGACTGAGCTTGCTTCCACTTCTGTCTGTCTTTCAAGAGAAACAGAAGTAGCTGCTCATTTCAGTGCCTCAGTATTAAAAGGTAAAACCAAGAGCTACAGGTTACAGTTTATTCCAGATATGCTCTGGGCTTATTTTCCGTGGAAAATGGAACAGTTTTTGCTCCTGTCTCCTCAACAGCCAAGGGATCAAGAGACTTCCCAATGTCTGGTGCAGACAGCATTACAGCATTAAAACACTTCTTTGGGCTCTTTGCCTGCATTTTGTACTTGCAGGAACGCTGGAGGCTTGCTGGAGGCTTGCAAAGACTTCGAAGTCTTGCACTTAAGATTAAGTCACATAAATGTATCCAAACTCAGTGACATTGCTGGTAGCTGTACGAGGAAGGGTAGGCTGTAAAACCTACTGCCCCATGCGAGACAACAAAGGCATTAAACCTCTTGAACTTGTCTCTTGCACTTGTCAAATCTTCACCTTTGAGACACCTTCGAGACAATTAAGATAATTGTAAGGAGTCAGAGCTTGTATTTCAGGTGTTCAGAGAGGTTTAAAATACTGTTGTTTCTGTTCGTTTGTTTTCCGGAATGATCAATGGATTCATATTGCGTATCTATTTTCATAATTTAAAAATTATTTGTGCTATTCTCAAGCCTGCCTTACAGCAGAAGTAACTGCAATATTTCTGTTACTCTTTTTAGGAATTCTTGAGCCTGCTGTGAGAATTCTTGAACTTATGGATATGATTAATTTTTTAACATGCACATAAAGGCATATTTTAGTTGGTTTGTTCTCATAACACAGGATGCTAAGCAATATTTTAACTTGATGAAATAAGTATATAATTCTTTTTCAAACTCAGAAAAGCATGACAATAAGCATATTGCTAAGAAATACCCTGGTTTGCAGTGTTGTTCAGCTGATCAAACAGCAAGAAGTTACACTATTTTTCCTTTATTTTCTTTTGGTTATTAATATCAATGCTGTATCTTAAAAGTCTCTGACTGTAGGCGAGTGTCTGGTGGCTTAATCACTTTATATGCCCACAGTTTTAGGGTGTTTTAGACAGAATGCCCTTTATAAGAAGCTGTATGGCATGCTTCTGGAAGGGCCCTTATTTTTTCCCTTTTTTTGTGTTCATGCATATTTCCATATGGCCTACAGCCTTTATGAGACACTGGACAGATAGAACCACCTACTCTGCAGGAACATCCCTCTGAGGCTGATTTTCTTCCTGATGTCTAGAATAGGACTATACCATAATCCTTTTTCACTCTGAGACCTTAAAGAAGAAAGAAAGGCACCACAGCATGTGCCCTCTGCCCTCATCTCAGACATGCTGCTCTATCTCTCTCATAGATCTCGGTCAGTTCATACCTTGAAACTTTATTAGCAATCTTGCAGTAGTGAGAAGATATCGTTTTCTCAGTTTTTCTTCCCAGAAGCCCCAGCTCTAAGACATAGTATATCAGATCAATATACAATGCATACAGGACCAGTGAGCTGTTCTATAGGCATGCCTGGCTTCCCATTAATTTGTGCCTCTGAATTGAAGCTGCTTCATGGATCGCAGCACTTGAAGGTGGCCTTGCCTCATTCTCTCACAGAATCTCTTCCTGGCCATCTATTTTAAGGAATTTTGGAGGAGCTTAACTACTTTTCTTGCAAATTGCTCTTTTTCTATCAAATTGACCAATTGATTAAAAAGAGATGAAGTAGGATGAGTGGTGACACACAAAGCAGACATACATAGATCATGATAAATATCTCAATTTTGGGGGAAATCAGAAAGGAAAGCAGTTATATTATAAAGGGTCCTGATTTCTGTGGATTTTGCATGGGCAGCATATAGATCCTCAGGCTGGGATGTCAGAGAGAAACCTGAGGTATCTGATAGAGTCCACAGCAGAGTCCTTCTCTGCAGCTCTGGAGGGAGATAGAGGCAACTGCTCCGGGTCTGTCCTTTCTTTGCCCAGGACGGACCCTGCCAGGTGCCGCACATGCTGGCCGCGCTCCAGCAAAGCACTTAAGCACATGCTTGACTTTCAACACATCAATTACTCATGGAGAAGTCAAGCCTGGAGAAGCTGCTGCTGCTGTTGCAGAGACAGCAGTGAAAAGGAAATGAGGAGGTGGTGACCTTATTGACTCTCCTTCCCAGTGGACTTGTCTGCAGACATCATTTGAGGCCTGAGGAAAAATGATCACAGAGGCTAATAGGTCAATGGCCTGCTACTCTATCGCTGGCCTAGCCCCAACCTTTGCAAAAGAGAGGGGAAGGGAGGGGGAAGGTCTGTACAGTTTGTCAGATGTTATCACAGTTGATAACACAAAGCTTCGCTTTCAGGAATTTTTCTTTCCTGATTTGCTATGAAAAGAGATGGCAAGTCAAAGATCTGTGGTGGCAAAGAGGAAACTTGCAAGCTTTTGTTCTTGCTCTGCCGCTCACATCTGTGACAGGTTTCCATTCTCCCCTAAGCTATTCCAAGGTCTGCCTGTGTCAAAATATATTTCCAAAGCAAATTGCAAATGCAAGGGTAATTAGAGCTGTCATTTTGATACTGGAAAAAAGCACGCCCCTGTTGAAAAAAACGGGCATACCTTGTGGTCAGCAGCATATTGTGGTGTTGAAGACTATGACACTTGTCTCTTTGCAATGTTTTGAGTGTTTGCTTGAGGGACATGGTAAAAGAGAATGGGGAGAGTTGTTTTATGCTGCTGCCATCCCAGAACTTTTTGAAAATGAGGCTGAGAAGAAGACAATTATATACAACTATTAAAAATCACACTGGTTACCCTTGAGTCATCTCTTCAGAAACATGGGCACCTAGCTGAATTAAAAGAAAAGCTAAAGTGTCTTTTCAAATTTGACAATTATTGAGAAAAGTTGAAACATAGGAAATGGAAAGATAGCATCTGCTCCTCCAGATGTCCAGCAACTTGAAAGAGCTTTTCTAGTATTTGGAGGAGTATCTTTAAAAAGTAATGAGACAATCAGGCATGTAGCCTGGCCCTCCCTCTTCCAGAGAGACCTCAGCTACACATGTGAAGCTCGCTTTACAAAACTGAAACACTAGCAACATTCTCGCCAGGAATCTGCTCTAAGACTGTTCTCATAGTTTGTTCTTAATGTGAGCATTTTGTAAGAATGGCAATATACGAAGATAATGAGTTCAAAGATTCTTTCTTCTCTTTGTGGGTGTTTAAATCCATACAAAAAGAAACTCTATTCCAAGTAGGCTCTCATGCTTTAGTTTCTGAACTTTTGTGCCATGCATGAATCCCTATAAAGTTAAAGCTTCCTTCCTTGGCTTCCCCAGGGTGGCTGCAGCATCTCAATCGTGGGAAATTTCAAACTATTGATTTAAAGTCATGCTTTAGATGTGGCCATAGAGAAAACAGTTGGAAAACTCAATTAAAAATGTACTACATGATGGAAAGAAGAATCAACTTTCTGCCTGAGGTACAGGACCCTTGCACTCTTACAAGTGTCTGATCCACCTTTGGCAAGTCACTCTCAAGTGTCACTTGTTGCCCAGCTCAGCATGTGATTTACTCTGATGCCATTCTCCCATCTTTCATACATTTTTCTTTTTTTTTTTTTAAGGTAGCATCTTCTTAGTGTGCAAAGAAGTGTTAGGGTGAAACACTGAGCATGGAAAGAGGGCATACTTGAGTTGTACTTTAGTGATGTGCTTTGTTAATGCAGTCGATTTAAGGACTTCTCTCTTTCCTACCTGTTACTTGTGTTTGTGTAACTGCAATTCCCTGTGCTGTCAGCTGTGCCACTGCAAATTTTTCTGGGACATGCTGGAAATGAGCAGGAAAATCAGAAATGTCCAGATAAAACTAAGTCTCCCCTTCACCAGCATCATGTGTCATTCCCTATTTCCCGTTCTGGTCAATAAGTACCTTCTGGTCAATATGCTGACGGTACCAAGTGGGCTGTCAGCACGAGTGTGGGAATTAGGGTTTGGGGATTTCTTAAGTTAGTTTAGTCAGCATTTCATTTCACTGCAGCCTGAGTAAAACTTCCTAGGCTGGAGAAGCATGAAGTGTGGTTATATGAGTCCCTACTGCAACCCCATTATTAAACTTTGCCCCTTTTCAGCATTTCTATTCAAGTACGACAGCAGCACTTTGCAAACATTAAGAGCTGTGTCCCTGCAACACACCTGGCAGACAGATACTGTATCCTGTTATCAGATGGGCAGAATGAGCAAAGTGATCATGACTGGCCCAGCCATGCAGCAGCAGCCAACAAGAGAGGCTGCAAGAATCAGAAAGTCCTAATTGCTGTTTTAAATACTAGGCTTCTGTTAGAAAGCAGTGGCTACGGAGAGAAACTGTCAATACAAAAGATATTTCAAGCAGCAGTAAGAATGGGGTGAGGAATAGCAATGATATGACTTGCAGATGGCTTTCATTAAACTTTTTTTTTTTTTTTCCCTTTGGATTAAAGACAGAATTTGGAGTCAACAGTAGAGCTGCCTGAAATATTTTCATCTAATCTTGAAGAGGGTTT
This sequence comes from Nothocercus julius, assembly GCA_013398735.1. NCBI lineage: Eukaryota > Metazoa > Chordata > Aves > Tinamiformes > Tinamidae > Nothocercus > Nothocercus julius. The sequence goes on from VZSV01000037.1 coordinate 2,767,193, forward strand.
TTGACCAAATCAAACATTTTGCTGGGTAATTTTCAACTCAGTTGAAATTTCCTGGGAAATTCTTGGTTTGAAACAATGAAAAAGTCATTTCAAAGCATTCATGATTTTTAGTTTTATCACTGAATATGAAATACATTTTATAGAAAATGCATGTTTGTAAGTCTGAGAATATTTTTGATCAGCTCCTGCCAGTAGAAGCTTTATCATGGGTTAGCTTGACTGATTGGCTGTGCTATAAATAGTGTAGAAATTAGATAATTCTTTATGTTATATGTTTACATAAGTAACAATAAAAAACTTACTCCAGTGATGAAAACAATGGTGATTAACCCTTCCTGAAAAAAAGAAATACCTCTTTCTTGTTTTATTCAACATTTATCTTCAGCCTTTGAAAAACACACTTGTTTTCATAGTAAAAATGATTGTTCTGTGACATTGCTCTGACTTAAGCATTTAGAGAGAAGGGGTATTTCAGCCAAAAGGTAATTACATTTATCCAAATGTTATCGCTTTCATATGTAGTTATATTGCAGCAAATCTGTCTCAAGGCAGATATTAGCTTGATTTATAATTTGCAAAAATCCAAATAAATTATGTAAAAATGTACGGGTCTATTTTGGTAAATTCTAGGCTGTTAACACAAACTATTAATAATTGTGAAACATATTTGGGGCAAATCTACCTAAATAATCTCATGGGTAGGCATGGGTGAACAAAGTGAGTAAAAGTTTGCCTCTTTTGAGTAGTCAAAGGAAGTAAAGAATTGCCATGCTATGTTTTGGAGCCAATATGTGATTGCTTCTAAAACCAAAGCAACTGAAATCTTAGCTGCACTTGAGAAGTCCTGCCAAGTTTCAGCTGTTCAAAATTAGCTGTGAACCTCAGGCTCCACTGCAAACTGAGCCCCAAAGTTCCACCTAGGCTGACTCCACAAAGGTTAGATAAATCCTTTCTCATTATGGTTTATAAAAACGAAACTTGTTTATGAGCATGGAAAAAAAAAATCATATTTTTCAAAAATTAGGAGAACAAATGGTGAGGGAGGATAAAGGAAGGGATGGAGCTTGAAATTTCAAGCTAAACGAATAAAAAACAAAGCCAACAACATCCTGAAAGATTTAGAAGTCCCATCAGACCAAAACCAAATGTTTTCAAATCTGCAAAATCTTTCTGATGTGAAATAATGTCAAGTTTCAATGACAGAGCGATTAGCAGTAAACTATAAATCACTGGACACAGAGGATACTAACTGACAAGTGACTAACATATGAAAGACATTTCTCCATATTTTTGGCTTGTTTGAATATGATTTTTTAAGTTGTTGATAAGGAAAGAAGATTTATATAATCTCATTGCCTTTCTCAGCCCTCCCAAAATCTTTGGAACTTTGTTGCCTAATTCCAGCCAAAGCAGATAGAAAGTTAGAAGCTTGAAATCACTGTGGTCCTAAAATCCCTGTGAATCTCACTAGCCAGGTGATGGAAAAAGGCCCAGAGGGTGGCACAGAAGAGCTGTGGTATGAGCTGGCTGTATCACCAGACTCCAGGAATGAAACAGGTCAGATTCACAGAATGTAAAAAAACAGCAGGAAAAGTTATGATCAGAGCTCACAGCTTATGAGACATAGGATTTTTCAGCTGCAGAATCAAGGTCAGAGGCAAACAGAGTCTGGCAGTTCCGCTATTCATTGAACAACTTTGATATCATCATATAACCAGTGGCTATATTTGAGGAGAGTTTCTATTTACTCAGTTCTCTTCTTCTTCACTTTGCTCTTAATTAACTTCATATTGAGAGAAAACAAAGAAGAGGAGTTGAAATAATACGCCGAGTATGTAGAGATTTAGGCAACTGGCCCATTTTGTAACAACTGCTCTATCTCTTTCTCCTTCACTCTCTTCGTTATTACAGAGTGCTTCCACTCATGAAGTGAAAATCAAACACATTCACAGCGTCTGCAGCAGTTGCTGCTATAATGCTATCATGTGAGCATCTAATAAGGCAGCCCTCCTCCCCCGGAGTCCCTGATTCTTCCTGAGGACCAGCAGCCTGCTGTTAAAATGTTCTCCACAATCTTCCTCTTCCTTTATCTGCTGTGGTACCAGTTTTGTCACAGGCAGGAAAGGGCTTGTGTTCCAGTTGTGAATCCATTCCTGATAGTGACAGGACAAGTGAACGCCTGAAGGGCAGTGATTATCTCCACTGCTCAAGCCTCGGAGCAAAGGACTGTTTCATAAGGGCCCGGGAAAGACTGAATTCTTCCACAATATCCAGCGAATCAATTTTCAGACTCAACTTGCATGTCTACGTCTCTGCCACTCCAATTTAAAACTATTTTAGTTGCCACCTGCTGCATGGACCAGACAACACAGCATTTAGCGTTAGCTAGGGGTTTAAAGCTCCTCAGTAGTTTTATACTTAATTCATGGTTTGACCTTCAACCAATTATACATAGTTGATTGGGACTAGGACTCCCTGAAATTCCACTGCTGAAAGCTGTGGGAATGACTAAATGGTCAGGTGTGACTTTGCAGTGATGGCAGTCTCAGCAGCAAGGCAAAGCTCAGGGGCCTCAACCTTGATTCAAGCCATAGTAACCTTAACAGGCTGTTCTGAAAAAAGACTTCGTTTTTTTGGAAGGGGAATTAGCTGCATGAAGAAAAAAGATGACTGTGCCTGCCGAGGGCAGAATTAAACTAAGACAGAGACAGAGACAGAGACAGAGACAGAGACAGAGACAGAGACAGAGACAGAGACACAGGCAAGGGAGGTGGGATATTCTCTGGGAGCATTTGACATACGTTCTGTGTTGGGGAACAGAAAAGAAATGAACCAGCTGAATTAAATGTTGGAGAAAGAATGTGATGTGTCTTTTATCAATAAAACAGGGCTCCCTACAAAAGATATTCTCATCTTGGACAGGTCATGTAATACTAAGAGGTAACTGATACATAAAAAGCCCACTGACCTCTAGTTATATTGCACTAGACATATTCTGGAGCTTGTAATTACAGGGAGCTGGCAGACATACAGATTTCATCTTTGAGAGAGAAAAGGACTTTCTGCCCTCCTGCCAGCTTGGATGACGAAGCTCAGTGCCAAGCTGAATATAACTTCCAGAGCATTTGTAAAGCACTGTTCAGTTCTGTCCCAAATTCTTTCGTTCTCTAGGTTTACAAAAGTCAACTAATAAAATATTTGTAGTGGCACCTGCAACTGTGAGGCACCTCAGAGAGAAAAGCCAAGTCCTGCCTTCCCAGCAGAGGAAGGCAGAGTCTATGTCTGCAGCAGTCTGCTGTGTACAACCATTCTTATGGTGGGTTATTGAAGGCACTAGTGCCCTGAGCCATAGGTTGAACCTGTTTTCTGGGTGCTCTGCTACAGGTTGGTTACCTATGTCAGAAGGTGACATCTGTAGAGTCAAAAGCTCTTCTAATTACACGTGGAGCACCAGTCCTGCCCCATGCTGCTTTTTTTCAGACTGTCTCAGCACACTGTCTCTCTGATCACTGGGATCACCCAGACCAGACCTGGCCTTGGTGATCTATATTGAATGCCGAGGTGGCAGATGATCTGATTTCTCGCTAAACATCTCCTCATGAAATAAGTAAAAGTTGTCAGCAAAAGAGCAGTACTATAGCTAGCCAAATTCTGCTCTCTGTTACATCAGAGAAGTACAGCTGAAGTCAGTCTGACTTACAGGAATAACAGACAAGAGATTCTTTTTTTCTTTGAGATGACATTTAGATTCTATTTGCAGTGAATGGTGGCTGGCCACGGACAAATCTCAAAGAACAGTAATATTGTTGTTTGTTTTTCTTCTCCAAGTCCAGTGTCAGCCCCAGTCTAACAAAGCACCCTATAATATTTGCTTAGGCACACAATTTGTTAGCCTAACTTATTTTTACTGTTTATTCCATGTTTCTTCAAAAATATGTAAAAAAAAAAAATCTGTCAATGCCAAAAGTTCTCAAATACTCTTTTTCATAGGCTTAGTGTACACTAGGAAGAGCTTGCAAGCATAGCTATACTGGAATTTTTATATCAATAAACCCTAGAGGGGAGGTGTAACCCTTGTCGGCATACCAGCACTGAGGATGAAATAACACAGCCTGGCAACCAGAAAGTTTTTTTGCAAGGCACTTTGTGCTGAGAAAGAATACCAGCAAAAGTTTCTCTGAAGAACCCAAGCAGGGACTTCATGCCAACAGCCTGGGATGCTCCACAGATCCTACCAGCTGGCGGAAGATCAAGCCTCCTCTTTCTGCCTATCAGGACAGTTCAGCTCCCTGATGATTAGTATGGACACAAAGCCGGGAGGTGGAGGAACTGGGTGTCAGCTAGGCAAAACAAGAGCTGGAAGCTGGGTCTCCTGTATCTCTGGAAAGCGCTAATGTCAGCCTTTTGGCTAGCCTGAGAGGCAGAGCTTTATCTGATTTTCAGCAGAAGCATTTCTTTGGGCCCAAGAAATGTTTCCCAACAAAGATTTTGTTGCAATGGATATGTCTCTGCAGAGAAAATAGCCCTTTAAAAGTTGGTGTTTTCTGACAGGCAAAGTCATATTTCACTGAAGAATTTTTGACCAGCTCTACTGAGTGCAGGAGAGGCCAAATGACTTAAAGGTTGCAAGGTGCCAGTTATAGATAGTGTTTCACATTCTTCCTCAGAAAATAGCTATGAAACTGCTGGATTTTTTTCCTTTTTTTTTTTTTTTTCACTTTACCTTGGTCTGCCTCAGAGTCGCACGGA
>VZSV01000037.1:2778169-2832625 GCA_013398735.1 Nothocercus julius
CACGGCGGGAGGGCCCGCTAGCGGAGGGGCTGGGGGCACGGCGCGGCCCGGGCGGTGACTCTCCTGCAGCGAGGGAGGGACAGGGAGACAGGGGCGAGGCACCCGCTATCTCCTGTATCCCCCCGTCCCCAAACTTCAAGGGGTGGGGGAAGAAAAAAAAAGAAAGAAAGAAAAAAAGAACGGGACCTAAGCTGGGACCTCCCAGCAGGAGTGATTGAAAAGGAGCCAGAGAAGGCGCGGCGGGGGAGAGTCCCCCTCCTCCGCGTCCCGGAGCTGCCGCAGGATGTGGGTGCTGCTGCTGCTGTTGCTCCCGGAGCTGCTCCCGGCCGTGCCAGCGCAGAAACTCTCCGCGCTCACGGTAAGGCGGCCCCGCCGGGCCCGTCGCGGGCGGCGCGGCGCACCTGAGCGGGCAGGTTGATGCGCTGCCCCCGCCGCCGTCCGGGGAGTCCGCGCTTCTCGTCCCCTCGGGAAAGAGCCGCTGCCCGGGCGGGTCCGCGCGCAGGGTTAGGGCTGAGCCGCCGCCGGCTGCGGGTGCCCGTGAGGAAAGCGGAGCGCAGCCGCGCTGCTCCTGGCGACAAACGCCGCGTTTTTCCAGGAGAAAGCGTGGTAGTTAAGTGAAAGTTTACTGTGGGTCTCCGCAGGACTTGGGAGCAATGTCAGTGCCCGTACTGATGCTTTTATTTTTCCCGAAGGGGAGTAATGCTGCACTGAGGTCTGCTTTTGGACTCTCTCTGGTTGACCGATTTTATTTTATTTTTAATTATAAAGTGACGCGAAACAGCGTCTCCGTGATGCTAAACATGGAACTCTGCATAGAAATGGGTGAGCCAATTCATTAGGCTTGCTAAATAAGCCATAACCACTTCTCTAGCCAGGATCTGAGGTTTGCAGCTAATAGCTCAGTTCAATCTTCTTGTAGAGCTCACAGTGTTTGCAGAGCTATAATTAATGCAATCTGTAGAAATAAAAACATTTTCCTTAAATGTGTTTTTAAACAAGTGCTTGAGTAAACATAACGGGCAGTGAGTACCCCTTTCAAGCTGTTTTTAAGTGTTTTGGTGAGGGCTCTGCCCTTTAGAGGTTTATTATGCTAGAGTTACTGGCAGTTGCAAAGTGAAATAGATCCTATTTTCGTCTCAGTCTCTCAAGAAGTTTCTGTGAAATAATGAGAATTTTGTAGAGCTTCTCTCTGTCTCTCTCTCTCTCCCTTTCTCTCTTTCCTCTTTCTCTCTCTTGAAAAAGAGAGAGATAGGGACAGCTCAGGGAGAAGTGGTGTGAGGGGGGAAGGCTGAGCTGTTCATACCTGAAATTCTTCAGAAGAAATTTTGCCCTCTCATCGAGGAATTTGTTTGTTTGTTTGTTCTGTTTTGTTTGTTTGTTTTAAGAAATGAATTGTAGATAAGAGTCTGTTATTGAAAACTTTAAAGAAAACGAGTTCCCTCCAAGTGCCAGTGCACGACAGATGAAGTCAAGTGAATTTTATCTTTTTAATAACCTCATTTGAAGCACCCTCAGATTGTCAGGCAATATAGTATTCTAGTTAACAGGTTAACATTGCCATTTAATTTTGAGTTTGCTTTCATAATTGTATTAGCGCAAGTCTGAGTGAAGCAAGTTTACAAGAACCTACATGATATTTCCTTTCTTCAGAATATTAAAAAGATCTTGATTATTAGCATGGAAGCAAACTGGAAATGCTACCAAAATTTAGTTTTGGTAAAATACAACTGATTGTTCTGTCATCATTAATCTCAAGTGATTCCAGTGCCTTTTAAGAGAGTGTATGTAAACTGCTGCTAACAGGTCCGTCATTCACTGAGCGCTTGCTATCTCACAGAACTAAAGGAAGCAAAATCTGGCCAAAGGCATTTGGGAAATGATTTTGGAAGTTAAGTGACATAGATTCATACAGTAATATTTTACTGCAGCATTAGTTGTGACATCTCTGAAGCCCCTCTGCTCTCTCTCTTCCTCATCCAGAATGTGTATCATTTATTTGTGGACCTTAGAGTAATGTGCATTTCTTGAAACCATGAACAGGACAGTCAATCCATTGGAATACCCACTTTCTGCTATCAATGCATTCAAAATTTTGGGCTGAATTAAACTCAAAATTTTCAAAAGGGGTAGCTGGCCATGTTGCTAGGTGGCTGCAGGTAGTGAGCCTATGCATTTGGCTGCTGCCTGTGTTCTTCTTGCAGAGATGGCCAAAATGTATTAATTCTAGCCTGCATTAGAATTACCTCTTCCATAAAATGGGTAATGAACAGTCAGGCACCCATAGTAAGAAAACAGTGCACATACATGTAGGCATACATACTTTTTATATCTTCCCACAAGATTAAACTTTGAGTTCTGGTTGCATGAGACAGGTCTATTTCTACTGATTGTGTACTTCCCTATTTAAACACAAAAACAGCAACAAATACCACTACTCTAAATCATTCTTTACTCCTGTAGTCATTTTGCGTGTAGCTCATAGGCTGTGTAATATTTTCTCACATGTACCTCTCTTAAGCATGGATGATATCTGCATAAATCATAAGAAAAAAACAAAAACAAATCCAGATTGCATAGAAAGTCCAAAGAAAGGTAGGTCTTTTTTAACTTGCTATGTGATGACAGAAACCCACACAATTCTTTTCTACATGCCAGATGAAGAAATTCCCTTTATCTGTGCCTGGAAGAATAATAAAGACAGACTGATATTTTCAAAAACAACTGGAGACCACAGTGACAGAGCATGCTGCACAGTGGGCCTGAGGTTCATGAAAACTGCAGGATGATTATGGGGAAGAGTGTGCACAGCCCTACTGGAATCACCTCATCATGGGCATGGAATATGCACCTTGACAGGTGGTGGCTGTGACAAGGGCATGGTCTCCTTAATCAATGTGATATATCTGCCAAAAAATGAACCTCAGCAACTTTCCGATAGTTAAATTTAAGTTCCCTCTAGTGAGACCAACTTTAAAGTTCCTGGCATCAGTGTCATTTTAAAACGATGACTACATGGATCAGTTTTCACTTTGTGTTTTGAGCAGCTTGAGGTTCTAAACTTCAAACTGGATGATGGCTGGTGGCAATAGTGATAAGGAGGGTGTCTCTATATTTTGAACTGACTAAACAGATTTTAGGCTGTTTTAACTTGACATCCTTGCTAGTCTCAGAAACAGACAGGACTTTTAGTTGTTTACAGAGGCATATCCCTGTTTAAATACAAATAATAGTTTTGCATTAGATTTCTCTGGGTCATAAAGAAGAAAAGCAACCACCTATGTCTTTAGCTTAGTAAATATGTGAGTTTCTGATGTGGGAAGCTTTGCAGTAGTCCATTAGCCAGGAGGTTACAGAGTTTTCCCACAGATGATAATTCCAATAAATTCTCAATTGCCTATCTGCCTAATACGTGATTCCAGGCTGAGCCCTGTAAGGTCTGCAGGGAGTGATGAGTATATGACTTCTTACAACCTCCATAATAGTTATTGGACTAATTTCTGGAAGGCTGATGCATCACAAAAATCATCAGATTGTTGAGATGCATTAAGCAATCTAGAGTCTGGTCACTTGGTTCTCAAGGCTGCATTTAAATGAGAGATAAATCACTGTTTGTAGTTATGTTTCCCTCTGTCCAAACTGTGGGCCCAGCCAGAACATGTGTACCAAGGTAGAGGAGAAACATGAAGAATGGGCTGATGCACATGTTAATATTAATTTATTGGGAAGCCAGAACATGCACTAGGGCCCCAAAATTCAGAAGATCTTTAGGGCCTGCTGGGTTAGACACAGACCAAAGTTACTTTGAATTGGGAGCAGTCTTGGCCTCTTGTGGTCAAAAGATCCTCCTTGTTACAGTTGCTCTCAAACCCTTGGCTCCTGAGTAGAAACATATTGCAATAATAGACAAAGTGAAGGGAAACATCATATTCCAAATCTGAATTATACAGAGCTGGATGGGGAAGGAAAACATTATTTAGTGTTATTTTTATTGCTATTTCAAATAAACAAACATTGGCAACAGAACAATCACTTTCATTTTGAGAAGGTAGCTTGAAAGCTGTCTAATAAGAAATGGTGAGATCTAGAGAGACTGTAGCCAGTTTGGCTGTTCTTGATTTTCCCTCCCTGTATGTCAAATATTAATATAAAACATTCTTACTTTCTACAAAATATCTCAACTAACCTTGTCCTTTCACCTCGTTTATGGAAAGGCAGGTAATAGTCTGCTGTTCTTAAAGTACATTGTTGGAACATTTTAGAGATTTTTTTTTTTTATCCTCTATGCATCCATGCTTTTTAGCCATATGAAATAGATAAGAGAGCTGAGCATAACTGTAATATTGTAGCAGAGGCACAGTCATATCTTCAGAAGCTTTTTTATTTTTTGAAGTGCAATGTTTTAAATTAAACTCATTCTCTTCATAAGATACGTAACTCTAGAGATGACTGCACATATCACCACACTTACTTTGGCATTGTTTATGCCATGGTTTTGGAACCATTCTCTTAGATTTTATCCCAGTGGCAGTGTTGTATGTGCGTGTGCATGTGTTTGTGCAAACAATAAGACACAAGTGTTTCTTATTTTAAAATCTTGATGACTTATAACATACCACAGTTCCTAAATTTTATGCTTTCAAAGCTTTGCTGAACCATGTGTCTTTCTCAGTATAATACTGATCTTAGATCTTACGAAGGGGGAAAGTTTGCTTGAAATCGCTTCTTGAAATGAACACCTCTGTCTGTTAAAAGTTCATGTCATTAGGGGTTGAATATTTCAGGGAACAATTGTTTTCTTTTTCTTCCTTGGCACATGCTTTGTGAGTATTCAATAGCATTTAATGCCCTGGATAGCTTCCACAACACTCAGCAATATAAGATGGGCCACTAAGGTAGTTCAGTAGAGGGAAACACAATCAAAGCTTTCCAAGTTAAGGATCTATTTGGATGGCGCCTACAAACCCAAACATTTGGAAAAGTTACTCTAATTATGACTCAAAACCCAAGACCATAAATAAAACTATAAGTGGCTCCAGATCCTAACAGCATTGTTACTGCAAATGGGCATTGGTACAACCAAGGGGGCATCAGCTCTGAGAATAATACACTTTCAACAATACACTTTCAACAATACTTCTGTACACTCAGCTCTAAAGACACTTCTTATTAAAGGAACAAAAATAAAACCTGTGAGAGCTATTATTGAAAGAGTCATAGAACTTTTGATCAGGAGTTAATAGTAATGTTTCTTCATGCAGCCAACATAAACTGGACCTTGTAATGTGAAATACATAATGGAGATGGCAGGTTGACTGTACACACACATAAAATTTTAGAACTAGGAGCAAAGAGTGGAAGTGAGCTTCGGCAGGGAAACGGAGAGATGGACACAGGAAACAAAAAGAAGAAAATCACACAGATGAACTTTTGGTCAGATTTGAGGTGTTTATTCTTTCCCTGTTGCCCACTGAATAGTTTGAAGAACTGCCTTGTATATTTCTTGATGGCAAACCTTGAGTTTGGTTCATTTTGAGAAGCATTGTAAGGTTTCACTGCTATCCAAACCTGTCTGAACCACGTTGGTTTGGAAATCAGGCTAGGAATCTTTTCAAGATCTGGCTCACTCAGGACTTTGCTAGTGTTTCCATTTCTTCGGCCAAACCAGAATTACCACAGATGCAACCATTTGTACAATATTTTGGTACTTCCATTTCCTGTCATGCCTGAGACCAGGAAGTGCATAGGCGCCTGAAAATTAAAAACTGAATGAGCAAGAGTTGAGATCAAAAAAAAAGTATTTCTGAACGGCAAATGAAGGCCTCAGTTTGGTTGAGGAGTGGCAATTTTTATCTGAACCAGTTCATATATTCTTGAGGAAGCTGGAAAGTAAAAGGAGGTCACATCTTTTGAAGGACTCAGGAATTTTAAAATGTTCTTTTGTTTCCTTTAGGATCAAAAGTCAAATGTTTCTTCATTTTCTACAAAGAAAAATACATTGGGTTGACTCAATATTAAGTTTTGAGATAGATTTTTAGAAAGTTGGGATAAAATATTTAAAAGGAAGGTCATTTCATAGTGGAAAGTTGGAATGCTTTCTTCAGAAAGAATGTCAAAATATTTTTTTTGACTATATGAATACTCCCCTCCTTCTCATCTTCCACTACACTCTCTTCCACAACAAAATTCTGGTGGTGCCAGTCATTTTGATGCCAATGACCCCGCGTATTCTCACAGGATATGTTTCTGCTGACATTTCTCCGCCCAATTCTAATTCTTAGTTGATACTCACTGCCTTCTTTTTTATCTACAGTGGTAGATAAAATGCTTTCCAGTGCAACACTGGCAGTAAGCCTGAAAAAGAGGAAATGCATCAGGAAAAAAACAGTTTACAACATGCTGATGTTACACAGCATAATTTTTACTAAAGGAAGAGAAGAGATAAGATGTAGCAAGAATTTGGCCATTAACAATACTTGGCAATTCTCTTGAGGAAAAGAGAGTTAAGGAGAGAGGAACTAGTATAACATAAATAAATGCATTACTTTTTTTCCTGCACTTTCTGTCTACTTGTCTCAGATATATAGGGAGTAGGTTAGAATAACTGCTATTGATGTAATGCAATAACATATTGACACCAGATGCAAGCATACAAGCTTTTACCTCCTGAGCAAATTCTGTTCACTTAGGAGGAGTCCAAAACTGAATGCACTGCCTAGGTATTTTGTATGGTGTAGTAATACTTGGTATTGTACAATTTCTCAACAAGACTAGACCAAATTAAGAATGAGTTTCAAAGAAGCAAAGTAACATAGTATCACATCTTATCATAGAACCAGTGAAGCAAACTTGTGCGGAGTCAGTCCCTAAAACTGAAGTCCTTGCAGAAGAAATGCCCTTGATGAGTTAGTAACTGTCCTTCAGTGATTCTTTCCCCCTTTCTACTTTATTAGTTTTCGGAAATGATCAGTAAGTATTTCATCAGCTGATGAACATCCAGACTAATAAAGAATGCATCCTAGAATTCTTGTCAGGAGAGAAGGAGAAAACATTTCCTGAAGGTGATCCAAGCCAACTCTCTTCTTGGCTTTCTCAGTATGTCACTAGAAAACTAGTTCAAGAATGTTTACCTTATACCTATCCAAAATCTCTCTCTCTTTTTTTAGGCTACTTTTTCTATCATCTTCAAAGACAGTAAACATCTTTTCTTCATGTGTGCTACCTTAAATTTGTTCTGAGGATGTAATAGAATGTTTTTCTGTCTTTTAGATATTCATTTTAAATCTCTATGCAAAATTAGCTGTCATACATGTGCTACAAATCTTCATCTGTCTATCCTAGAGCACCTAAAGAGTACTTAAATGAAAACGAGAAAAAATCCATTGCTCTGGAAACCTCATTCTTTATTTATGCCATTATTGCCTGCTGTATTTTACAGCATGTTAGGGTGCAACTGCTGCTATATAGAGCTCAGAGTTTGAGCTCTATTTGATCTCTAAGTTTCAGGTTAGATTTCTCATACTTTTACCAATATGCTGACTTTTGTGCAATATTAAAGCAAGATATTGTCAGTGCATAAGCAGCATAAATGGTCAGGAGATGTCTGTACAATTTTGACATGAAAGTAATGGCACCTAAAGGATCATATTAATAGATAATGATAATCAGGCTAGACTCACCATGATTTTTGTAACAAGTTGGAGCACAGAAAAAATCTGCAGGTTGCAAGCATGTGTGGATGTCAGGGAGGGAAGGCAATGACTCGGTTTTATTGTCTTTCTCCTACTGTTATCTGCAGTAAAGGGGAGGAGCGGGGGAGTTTAGTCTGAGTGAAGGAGTCCGCCATTGAGTCTCATTAGCACTTTGAAGGAGGAGGAGGAGGGAGGATGACATTTTGGTGGATACACAAACCATTTGACCATAATTTACCATAAATTGAACGGAAAGGCTCTTAAACTCATGCACATGTCCAAAAATATCAGAGAAAAGAAGGTATGTGTGAACTGCCTTTAGCAACTCATATAATCTAGAGCAAACTAGATTGCCCAAATTTTCCTTTTCTTTACTACGTGCTGCTATCTACAATGGCAATGGGCATTGCCATTGGCAGGGGCATCACTGCGTCAAGTATACAGTGCATTAAAATGGCTTGGCTACTGTTAATGGTGGAGGTTAAAATCTGGGATCCCTTTTTGGAGAACATGGAGTGGAAATATGGACTTGGCGTTACATCAGAAAGGAACTGACCCTGAAATAAGGGAATGTCTTCTAGATGAGGCTGTTTCTGTGTGTGCCATGTTGACTGCACAGTGCTTGCCCTGCTCCTGATTTAATATATGCTTTCAAGCACACTGTGTTCCCATTTGGAGCCGGGAGGTGAACCCAGTGCTCTTAAAAGAAGTAGAGTTATCACCAAAGGCAGGCATCGTAAGAAGAGAATAAGTATAGCACACATAGTGGCTCTGGCTCACTTGCCCCAAAATGTGTTTGTCTTTATGTCTGTCTGCTTGTGTAAAGAATTACTTGATGTATCAAATCAAAGAGTGTTTTAATCAGTTCTAATTCAGTTTAGCATCTATAGTAAAGTCCCTTCCTCCAGCCAGAGGGATGCCATCAAAGCTGGCGTAGGTGATGCAAGAGTGAATTTGTCAAGCAGAACACTGACTCTCTGGCACCTTTTCAAGCTAATGGTGATGTTAAGCCCTTCTCAAGGCCATATGTAGACTGATGTGCCTGTTAGAGTGAATAATCACTGTGGCAAATGTTGCTTTTTAAAGTCACAACTTCTGTTGAATAAATGAAATAAACTAAGTGAAGTTTGGTCTAAGTGTAGTAGGGAATAGGGGATAACACTTATATACTCAAAGAGGGTACAGATGTGAAAAAAATACACCACCAACAATAAAAACTACAGAAGACTTTTACTTAAACATCGGTGTATTTTGTTAGTGAATTCCCTCTGGTCACTTAAATGTTTTACTTTTTGGAGGTAGCCACCAAAGACTTCAGAGATTTAAGATTAAAAGGAAAGAGTGAGTCTGTACACATATTTTTCATTTCTTCTCCTGTTGGTTCCACTGCAAATATAGCCAGCTGAGTGGCATTACCGATCCTGCATTGCCAAGATCTGGGATGGCCCTTACCTGCTTCTCTTATTACACTTTAGGAATACACCACCGGAGGGAGCACAAGAACAGCACGGTCTGCTTTGTCCCCTCTGTGCGGGGCTGAAAGCAATAAAATCATTTCTCCAAACAGCTTTATAAGACTGGAGGTTGAGGGATGTGACACTTGGGCACCCTCATTTCTCAGCACTTGGCACTCAGTTGCCAGTCAGTTAGGTTCTCAAAATGAGAAAAAAAAAATCAACAGAAAAATCTTAAAACGTACAATTCATTTCTACAAAAACAATGTTCTATGTCTTTAGTGACATGCTTGCCTTGACATTAATCATGAACGGCTGGTGACTGAACTCAGAGCAGACTAGTGTGGACAAGACGGTCTAATATAAAGGTTGCTCTTAACTGTGGGACATTAGGATGTGTTCAGCCTGCTGAGACCTGATATATGGCCAGTTCATTTCATTGCATGTGTCCATAGGATTTCTTTTTGCATTCTTTAGTTACAGGACTGGTGAGCAAGATAAAATAAAGTGGACAACTTATTTTCCATGCTACATTTAATGGGATTATGTTTCAAACTGCATCCTCCTGGGAAGGCAGTTTTCAAGCATGTCAAATTTTTGATGAATTTCAGCCTGAGTGGATTTAGTTGCAAATCTGAACTTTGTACAAGAGGTTTTATCTTTCCATCATGTTTCCTCCTTGAAAGGTTCCATAAATTGTATTTCTGAAAGAAAAGGAAAGATTTTTTGAAAGGAGTGTTCATTTGGTAAATTGCTTTGCTGTTTAAGTTTCTCCTTTCCAGGTGCTGAATAACTCCCAGAGTAAAAGTTCTGTCATTGCCTGGTGATGGACTTTCATTAGTTTGTAATGTGTGAGTGTGCCTTGTCTAGTTATATGGACTGTAAGCTCTGTACAGCACTTAGGGCAGAAGAGCCTCGTTCTTGGCTGGCCCTCTTCATCTACCATTATCAACAAGGTCAATATTAAATAAGTGTAATAAATTATCATAAAACTCAAATGTTACCTCCTACAGACAAAGTTGAATGTAACTAGTAGAAAATATGCAAATAATGGAGTTAATCTGGCACAAGAAGGCCCAGTCTGTTTTTTCACATCCTCTACTAAATATCCAAGCTGACTATGTTCTATTGACTTTCCTGGTTTGTCTGTATCAAGTCTAGGTCTTCTAAAGTATTGCAGTAATCTTTCAGCACGGTGGGAAGTGATGAGCAAAGGGTCTATTCCGTGGTCTTGTGCTGCTGTCCAAAGTGGATGTGCATAGTGCAGAGGGCCAAATGTCATGGTCTTGGTATTTCCTGCCTTGTGAGAGCTTAGTGTTTCAATCTTATCATTGCCTAAAGCAGGGGTTCTCAAGCTATGGTATGTGTTTCCTTTCATGGTGCAAAACTCTTTTTTATCCCTAAAGGAGAAAAGCCCTGAAGCAGGACAGCCTGGCCTTTCCTGCAAAGAGGAAAGGGAATGTCTGTATGCATTTTCCTACTTTTGCACATAGCTTAGCATGGCGCTGGGAGCTTCCCTAATCACCTCCCCTTTGTTCCTGTTCTTGAGGGAGTGAAGATGGAGCTGCCTTCAGCATACTTCTTTTCAGTGGATGAAGATCAAAGAGCTGATAACTGTGCTTACTGCCACCCCACCTGATGACCAAACTCTCTTTTTTTTTTTTTCTATAGCAGCAATTCCAAGCACCCTCTGGGGAAACCTGACCCAAAGGGTCTGTTGCCAAACTCAAAGAGGTGTCAAGAAGCACATTTCTTCTTCCTGTGGGGAGCCTGGAGCTTCAGAATGTTATCCATCCTCTGCAATAAATGCCCTAGATTGCTATCTCTTCTCTAAGAGTATACATGCCAGTCTTACATATGAATATGTAGGGGTGAGCTATATACATTCCTTTGCAATACTCTGTACTTCTGCTTTCTGAAGATAATAGAAGTTAAGTTTTAAAGATGTTGGAGATATTTCAGGGCAGCAGTGTTTGGTAGTTGACAGATTTGTGGAGTTATCTGAAAATTGGAAAGAACACCATCTTCCTTCAAGTCTCATTTTGGGCTCACTTCAGTAATTCCCTCAGGCAATAGTTTGCTTTTATTCCATTAACTCTCTTGAGTATCATCCTAAACTATGAAAGAATAGAGAAAGCCTTTACTGAATGAATTGCTAAGTATGACAGGAGCAATCAAATCTAGTCCTTGACAGCAAAGTATATCATTTCTTTAAAGCTGCTGTCTTGATTCTCCTCCTTACACCTGCCTTGGGGAAACTCAAAAATGAGATTGATTTTACAGCTATGTTTGGAAATCACACTTATTTAATACAAAAAAAAAGAGCAACCAGAATTGTTCAAAGAAATTATGTGGTTACAAACAGAAATAATCACATGTAAAACTCATTATTTCCACCTGACAACAATTAAAGTAGTGTCAGAGGAAATTTCCTCAGGGGAGCTTCATATAAAGTAGAGAGTTAAACTTGAGAAAGATTGTGCATGATGGATGGAAAATCTTGAGATAAATGACAAGTCTATCAGAGCTGAAGGGGTCACAGTTCATATTCTACAGCTGTTTTTTGGTATGCAGGATGTCTTTCAGGAAGACCCCTGCAGCTATCTGCTGTCAGCAATGGCAAAGCAGGTGTGCATGTGTGTCTGAAGGAGGCAGGAATAGGTGTTATCTATTTTTCATACCTAATCCTTCTTGTTTGAATATAGGTAAACCCATTTAAAAAAAAATTGATTTTTTTTTTAATTTTTTTTCTTTTAGAACACTCCAGTATGGTGGAGTGCCAGTTAGAAGATGTTAACAAAGTTTATCACAAACTAATTACTTTATTTCTCTTCAATTCATTGTAGTTGTACAATGGCCTGAGAGCTTTGTATATCATGTATACACATTCCGTGTCCTGCTTTTATACCATGCATTGTTAAAAAAAAAAATGTAGTGGGATATGTGCCAGGCATCTGTGAAGCATTTCAGCATGTGGAGAAGGATGGATGAGTGGAAGTGAGACAGTTTGCCCTAGTTTCCTGTTCTTGAGAGATCAGAAAAGATTCTGAGCTGGTCACATTGCAGTACTTCCTAATAAAGAGGGGGTTATAGTCTCAACATCTGTTCTAGCCTCCGGAACCACAGAATCACAGAATGGTTAAGGTTGGAAGAGATCTCTAGAGATCATCTAGTCCGATCCCCCTGCTCAAGGAGGGACACCTAGAGCACGGGACACAGGGTGGCATCCAGGCGGGTTTGGAAGATCCCCAGAGAAGGAGACTCCACAACCTCTCTGGGCAGCCTGTGCCAGGGCTCTGTCACCCTCACAGGAAAGAAGATCTTCCTCACATGGAGATGGAACTTCCTGTGTTTCAACTTGCACCCATTACCCCTTATCCTATCATTGGCCACCACTGAGAAGAGTATGGCCCCATCCTCCCTACATTTTCCCTTAAGGTATGTGTACACGTTGATCAGATCTCCTCTCAGTCTTCTCTTCTCTAGGCTAAACAGACCCAGCTTGCTTAGTCTTTCCTCATACGATAAATGCTGGAGTCCCTTAATCATCTTTGTGGCCCTACGCTGGACCCTTTCTAGAAGCTCCATGTTCCTCTTGTACTGGGGAGCCCAGCACTGCCTACAGTACTCCAAGTGCGGCCTCACCAGAGCTGAGGAGAGGGGAAATCAGCTTGTTTGGGTCAAAGTAGCAGTGACTGAGACAGGCGCTCAACAGAAATTAGTTGGGAGCTCTCTGATCATCAAATGTGTCACGGATAGAGGAGCTGCAGATGCACCATACATGTGTAAGAGGGTTTGTATGACAACAGTACAAGTATTCCAAAATGTTTAGTGGTCACAGCAGAATTTGTACACTAGATCCTTCTAACTACAATAGAAGTATGAGTTGAAAATCTCTTGTCTGCCTGACTCTGGAACAAGGGAAACAACTTGCTCTCCTGAAATGAATGTGGAAGAATAAAGTTGATAACAGGTATCCCATCCAAGGACAGGAATGTGCAGAGGAGCTTTGGGGTGACAGGAGTGGCTGAAACTGATACCAGGAATGTGCAGAGGAGCTTTGGGGTGACAGGAGTGCTTGAAAGTGATACCATCAATGAGCATGTTGTGATGTGAAGCTAAGGCCTCAAAGACCTGATAAAATCTCTGCCAGTCTGTACATGTCTAGGGCTGTTCATACCCACAGACTTGAATGTAACAGAAATATGCTGTCAGTTTCTTTTACATGCCGCTAGAAGATGGTCAACAGCAGGATAACACTGGATATATACTACACAGAGGAATGGCTTCTAACTTCTGGGTGCTGGTATCCTGATAGTGAGTGGTTTATTCTTCCTTGAATCAGTCTGATCACCATATTCATGTTTCTTAACACATGCCAATGTATGTGCTGTAACTTAAAATTCCATTGAAATTGTAGGCAAACAATAATTTGATTAAATTGTTGTTAGAACACTGTCTACCTTTCAATCTACAGGGCAAATATAACTGACTGTCCTAACAGCAGATGAATAAGTTAGAGCTAAATGCTACATCCATCAAAATCATTATTACAAAACTTGTCAGTCCAATTTTTGGTGAAAGTCCCATTGTAGATCTTGGAAGCAAGAGGAGACTCCCTTCATAGACATAGCCATTCTTAAATTTTAGAGAATGTCTTCACAGACACAGCCATTCTTAAATTTTATTATGTCATGATGTTTGCAGGCTCCAAATATTGTTCTGCATAGCAAAGGCTAGAAATACCTGAACATGGTGGTGGGACTAGTTCAGGTGAGATAGAACAAGTGTGCAGAAGCTGGAAAAGACAGTCATCAAGGTCAATATAATGGGAAGCTGTAGCAAAATCAAAAGCATAGTAAGGCAGAAGCTCAGCTCTCACTTTTTTTTTTTTTCTGAAAAGATATGTTTATCCCTAAATAAAGTAGACTAATTTTTATAGAGTCCTTTTCTTGCAGACAAACAATAAAACAGTCTCTAATGATTTTATACTATACCACAATCACAAGAATTATCTGTATAAAAAATTCTGTTAAAGTAACGCCAAGGCCATGCAAGTATAATGTTCATCAATTCCATCATTAACATAACAACTCATGAAATTGGAAGAGCTAGAGCACCTTTAATTCGTGAGACTGCTTTATGTAAACAATTAGATTCAGAGTGCTTTGGCTGCATGATGCGTCCCTTTTTCCGAGCACACACCTCTCCAGCAGCCTTGCCTCCTCCTATCTGGTGCTCTGGAATCCTGTCTGAGCTTGCTTAAGATGTTTTAAGGTCAGGTTCTTCTGATGCAAATATGCTTACCTCATGCTGATCTACATCAATGAAAAGTCTGCTCTGTGGTCTGAAAATACTTGTGCATTGTGTTAAAAATCCATGGGCAGCTTGTATATGAAAACATTCAATGTAGGGAGTTTGTATTTCCAACAGCCAGTATCTTAGTAAATGTATGATATATGAAACTTGTTAATTCTGCCTTTTCAGTTAATGTGATCAGGACTCCCTCATGACCATTAACTTGAAGCTTTGAATGGTGCTATAAAATGGAGAGTTGGTCTCAGTGTATGGGTCACTCACACTGTTGCAATATGCTGACCTGGGTTTTAAGCCTTTTCTAACTCAAAGATCTCTCTTGCTCACTGTTTTGCTTTCTTAAGCGGCTATTGACTATATGCTGTCTTTCAGATAGACTTTTTTTCTCCATCATGCTTTTCATGTCAAAGGTGAATACCATTGCTCTATTGCTATTTCATTTTCCAAATTACATTAGGATCTCTGCCATGGGAATCCATTTAACTGTTATGGTGTTGTTCAAATGCATTGTAACTTGAATCAAACACTTGGCAGCTTTAGCCTCATGGACTGTGAATCCAGATGTTATCCTTCTCCTGCTCATCACCTAATAAAATACATTTCCAGTACTTTGTTACCCTAAGGATCATTTATCAGCAGAACTTAGATTCATTACAGACCATTCCCTACCCCAAGGGCTATGGATCTTTCCAATGCATAATTGCAGTTCCATAGCACATGGTAGGTCACTTGGGGATACACGCACCTTGAGAATTTCACTGGGGACTATTTATCCTAGAAAGTGTACATTAGGTCTTGGAGATTAGTCCTGAAGCTCTGGAAATACCTGAATTAGCGACAGTGTGCCTACAATTCACCCCAGAACCAGAGGAGACAGGTTTGGTTCTCAAAGAAGGGACAAATAATTCTGCTGTATTCATAGATGAAGAGTAAATCAACAATGCTTTTCTGACTGATGGCTGGGTCTGAGAACATGCTCACATGGGGCATACAGGGAGATTCCTTTTTTTTTTTTTTTTTTGTTTCCATAAAGCTTTTTCTTTAGTAGTACAGCATGGAAACGGAGTTGATGAAAAAGATGGTTCCCTGACTCCTAAAGGACCATTTATATTATGTATGATATCATCTAAGATAGAAAGAAAAGACAGGGAGAGAAAAATCACAGAGGTGATAGAGGCATATATATCAAAGGATCAATAAAAAAAAGAGAGAAGAGGAAGGGAAAATTTTTCAATAAAAATCATATACAAGAAGGCCATCAGGCCATCAGACTGCTCCAGGAAGTCCAGAGAAAATGCTCTCCTCTTCCACAAATCAAGTATATGCTTGTAATATCTCCTTTGTTTGTTTTTTGTTTTTAAATGATTTTCTTCTTTTATGGATAAATGGCTTTTTATTATCTAGGATTTAAAAATAATTGCTATCAATAGTAAAACAAGTGAAATTTTTGCTAGCCAATCTGATTAGCTCAATGACTAAATGTTTTCTTTCATGATAGGAGTTATGTAAGCAAAGCTATAAGTAATTAGAAACTATATTGGCATAAAAAAGGAAGGAACAGAAAAAAATGGGCAAAAAAAAATTATAAGTTCTTTAAAAGGCACTTTCTCTATGAAACATGCCGTTTTCAAAAAGAACATTTCCTAACAAACAACTCTTCTGTTTGAAAGTTTTCTATAAACTTTGTGCATTTTATTGTACAATGGTTTATAGTCCTGATGTTCTTCAGGAGACAGAGATGCAGTCATTAAGTTGTACTTTAGAAATAATGCACAGTAATGCAAAGGATTTTTGTTTCCTAAAAGAATAGACAGAAAAGAAAGGCATGTGGAATCTGACTTTTTTTATGCAGAAGAAGTTTGTAACCTGAAAGAATTTGAGCCAGATGTAGTTTTTCATGTGTAACATAACATTAATGTAACTACAGGATCCTGTACTGATATGTATGGTTTTGTGGTATATCTGTAATCATAGATATATAGGAGTTAGTATAGTTTCAAATGTTCGGTGCATTGAGCCTGTTTCTGTAAACCTTTTTTAACCTGAAAAGTATTCTGAAAATTTGAAAACTTTCACTTCTTTGAGCTAGCTCATTATTAATCATGTGATCTTATTTCAGTAATGAAGGTGATATAATAATATGCTGTTACCTTTTCTCATTCTCAGTTATCCTTTCTCTTTTGTTTTATGCTTCCTCTACTATTTTTAATAAGAGAATAAAACATTTCTGGTAATGGATTTGGTGTATGTCAAAGATGTAGTTCATTTAAAAAACAAAACAAAGCAAAACCAACAGTACATGAAGTCTTCTCAACGTATAGTTGTAGCTTCCAGTACAGGCTGACAGAAAGGTATGAGTATTTCTCAGATTTTGCAGAATATTTTTCATCCTTGAAATGGCCTACAAAGCTATTTTTGAAACATTTAAAGATGTAATAACACCTGTTTAGCTTTGGTAACCGGTGTAATACAAAATTTTATCATAAAGGCCCATACCAAAAAATCTCTTGGGTACATCTGAAGAATGGGCTAAATTCACATATGAATTTTGAATCAATTTTTAGTGTCACAAGAGACTGTGATTAGACAGATCAAGTTTTGATTTTTCCTTAGGGAAGAAAAATTAACATTCTAGTATAACTATCATCAGAGACAAATGCTTATACGATGAAGTCTTGCTTTTTTTTTTTTTTTTATCTGATCCCTGTTCACAACTGTCTTTGCATGGCAGACAAGATGATCTATAGATATTAAAAAGAGGTAATTGTTGGGGATATCTCTAAAGATCATTTTTTCAAACATGCCTATTAAAAAACTTAAGCTATTTCACTAGTACATTTTCTTAAAGCTGGCTTTAGTGATCTGTAAAAAATTACTTTTCAGGTTGCTTATTTCACTGGTTAAGCAGCAGTTCATTTGCATTTATATCATGTGCATGATCTTCTTAGGGTCAGAGTGACATTACCAGTATCAAAATCGTTAGTGTCAAAATAGTACAACTTTAAAATTTTCTTCTCTAATCATTCTAATTACCCAGTACAAAAACATCTGTATAACCCAGTCTAAGCACATTTCAGTCCAATGAATTAACACATCTAGGCCTTTTCTTTGTCTCATATTATTTAATTAAAACTAAATTCTTGTTCCTCAGTCCAAAGCAAATCATGACATGTCCCTCTCAGGGGACCAATTCCTTTCTCCTTACACCACTGCAACTGCCAAAAACATCTTAATATGGTAAAAAATGTAATGTAAAATGCAAGCTGTCTACATTACGGTCTGGGCGCCCCTGGCTCCCTAATCCTGGGGCCAGCGGCTGCCAGCGGGGCCAGGCCTGTCCCTTCTGCGCCACCGAAAGTGCGGGGTCCTTGGGCATTGGGCGCTGTCATGGGGACAGGGATGGGCTGGATGGGATTGTGCAGGCAGATCAGGACCAGGGGACAGGGCCAGAGATACTCACAGATAGCACAGTATCAAACGACAGCAAAAAGATAACACAGCACCAAACCTAAGATTTTCGAGTCCCTTAAGACATGAAAGCAGAGACCAGCCTGAAGGGAGAGCATGGAGGAGGTTCTCCCATCCACCGTCTGCTCTGGTGTGAGCTGCAGCAAGCTATTACAGGAAATGGATGAATTGTTTCGCTCACTTGGAAATCTGTGCATCAGCTACACATCCTCCTTTCCAATTCATGTAAACCACAAAGTGCAAGGAAATGTTATGAAAGCATAGATGGGCTGTCAGATTCAGAAGCTGCGGCGCGGATGTGTCCATCTGTGCCTGCCCGTTTAATGGTGCAGGAAACACCATGAATGCACGGCGAGCATTTCTGCGTGGAGCGGCTGAGCACTGTGCAAGCCCTCCTGAGCTGAAGGAGACCAGAGTTCAGCATAGCTGTGTTATTGTGGCACAGTGCCCAAGTGCTATGGTTTTCAGAGCCACGTATCACTCAGTAGACAAACCAGCCTATATCAACACCAACATGGGAGTACAGTTCTCCGCTGGGCAGTGTAGAGATACAGCAGGTTATTCTGCTTATGATCATCAGATATACTTTTTAATGTTTTCAAATTTCAACAGAAGAGTAAATTGAATAAGGAAGATGTGGATAACACACAGATATATGACTGCCATCAAGGGTCTAGTCCTTGAGTGCCTCAGAGGGATCATTTTCTCTTATCCTTATTAAAGATGGCTGAAGGACTGCAAGAACTGCTCTCATGGTGATGAAAGATTGAAATTCATCCCTTGTATCAGCAGTAAAGAAAGACTATAAGCTTGCCATTGCCTCTTCTGAGACGGTAAAAAGAGTCAGAATGCCACTTCCCCCCACCAAAGGAAGAAAATAAAGATTTCTCCATTTTTAATTTCTTGCTCTAGAATGAGTTATATTTTTATGTTTATATCCATTTCTTCATTATATCAAGATTTTTCCTCTGCTTCAGCCTTTTGTTTGCAATGAGCAAATTCAATGTTTTTGTGCCCAAGGATAGAGATAATACCTGTCTCTCAGGGAAGCTGTGATGTTTACTTTACCATGTCTTGCTGACCAGTACCATTATCCCTGTACAAGAAAGGAGCATATGTCCCCCCTCTGCTCCTCACATCTGGGATCACTCTGTGGACTGCAGCTATGAACAGGAACAGACTCCTGTTCCTACTGTATCTTGTATGACTTCTGCAGGTGAGTTTTTTAACCTGTTGTGTGGGACTAACAAACTATATTGAAGGAAATGTTGCAAGGAAGGTGTCAAGGATGTTTGTCAACTTTGTTGGTTGGTCCTGTTTAAACTGGTGGAGGGAGCTATTGAAATCTATCTAGAGGAAAGTGATGGAAAAGACGTGAATTATTTTGACAGAAAAGTTGAGAAACTTCCTGACTCCCCTGTAAAGCAATTTTAGCCTCAAGAGAGCAGAAGCCTATAACTATCTGGCAGGAATGATGGAGAAGTTCTCCCCCTTCTTGTCCAGTGCAGGATGAAATTCTTTGCCTTTGCCTTTTACTGCTGTTTGTCTAGACAGGATCTGAGATAAAAATCTCCACTTTCCATGCTCCTCTGGGGGAGAGGATGAGATTGTGGAGAGGGTTTGTTAGGCAGGTAACTGTCACTTAACTGAGCAACCATCAGGAAAGTCTTATATGGTAGTGAGATGATATAAAACATTACATGGATGAAACTGATACCAATTTGCATATGTAAAGTAACCTGAAGCACTCAAAATATGTCATTTGCTCTCAGAAGATGGAATTTTCACCCATTAGTTGTGTGTGGAATTAGTGCCACAATATGATGGTTGTGACTAAACACCACCCTCTTTTCTGGGCATAACTGGGAGGGGAATATGGGAAGAATGTTTCCTAAAGCCACATAAGGTAGAATAGAAACAATGACAAAGGAAGAGCTCAGGCCGCTATATCTCCTGTGTATGTTTCAGTGACTCCACCCAAAACTGCCCTGGCTACAGTGAAAATATTCTTAGTTGAAGCTACTGATGTATATCTAAGTTACACAGTCTGGTTTAACCCTGGGGCATCCTACATCACTGAATTCTCAGCACATGATCTTGAAAATGAAAACCCTGAGGAGTTCTGCTGAAACCTTGAAAGAGTCTTTGAAAGGACTCTTGAAATGAAAGTTGCAATACACCTGTATTGGATAATACTGGAAAAAATATTCCCTGCTACACCAGTGCAACTTCATTTAAATGGAAGTGACTTCAGTGCTGCAACTCAGAAGAATTTGAACTAGAGTATTTACAGATGGGTTCACAGTGGTGGCATAGGGACAAGTCCTGTTTATTTTGTCTCCTCTCTGTGAGATGCTTCTGTGTTTAAGGTTAAACTCTACAGACAGTATTTCTTAAGTGATTCTTGATGTGTCCATGCTTTCAAACTGTTCAGCTGCAATGATGAAATTAAAATAATTAAAATATGCTATAGGAATCTATATCAATTCATGATTTTTTTACCATAGGAAACAATGTACAATTTTATAAGCTGTTTAAGGACGAAATATGTTCCTTTACTGAAAGCTATATTGCTTCAGGAAAGATGGATAACACTTTGCAGTCTGTACTCGTTTTAGGACTGTGAAAATAAAGCCTACTGAAGGTTGTATTACAAATAGATTCTTGTAAAAGTTCATCAGCTCCTTCAGTTTTCTTGTCAGTTAGTAACAGAACAGATATCCAAATCCAGCTGGCTCCTGAAACCATGAAGTTCTTACCTATTAGAAAAGAAAGGCTTTGTTGTTAGCAACACTTTAGTGACTCCTATAAACTGGACTGAGTTCACTAGTTAGAAAAACACTAAGATTTTGACCGTGGAGCTTTTCTATTTATAGTCTAAAAAGGATAAAACTTCAGATAAAATAATATGTTTTTTCTTAGCCTCAGACTGCTAGAGAAATTCCTGAGGTAAATGAGCTAGTATGTGCACCAAATTGCACTAATTGGAAATGCCATAATTCAGTTTGTAATATGAAAATTGCACCTTCCCTGCATAGGCTTATAGTTCAGAAAAATCCCACGTGATGTCTCATTCCTAGCAATAACAAATTGCAACATAAAGGCAAAGAGGATTTCCATATGAGTTCTTAGAAGAGAATTCAAGAGTGTATGGGGATTCCTCTGTATGTTGAATCTACAGTTCAGAGAAGGTGTTAATCCTGAAGTGAAATGACCTGAGCATTCATTGTCCTCATGTACAATTTTTGAAAGATGCAGTCTGTGTTACTAATGCTTTTCAATATTAAGTATGTTAAATAACCATTGCTTGGGAAGAAAAATTTGGACTTTGATCTCACCTGGAAACTTTGAACTTCTGAACTTGGAAGGACATATTCTTGAGTTACCTGGTATTGAAAAATGGATGTTTACTTATCTTTTTTTAATCCAAGTAAACATGTCCTATGGACATGCTGATCAATATAGCGCAGTAGTTACACTTTAGGGAGTCAACAAATGCTGCAAATCTTGCTAGTTTTATATAGTGGGTAGTTACAGTGCCTTTGAGACAATAGCACAGTGTAGGGAAGTTTGTTAATTTACTAGAATAAAGTGCTCAGATTTAGAGGGTTATTTTCAGTAGTGCTGATAAGATGTAAGCAACTTGCAACAAAAGACAGTAGCTGTGTCTGCTGATGGCTTGGTACACAGTTGAAAAATCAGCAGAACTGAATAACCGAAATCATTCATTCATTCAAAAATACTTTCCAAGAGTTTTAATTTCTTTCACTTTACAAAACATCTTATCTAGTGACAAATAGCCAAAGAGATTACTGACATTTACATAAAGAGGGGTCTTCTGGCTCTAAAAGAGCTGCAGTGACTGAAACTCTTTTCTGTGCAAAGTAACATCAATGGGCTATTCCGGTTCATTGTTGTATTTTTGCAGATGCACACGGGCTGTATTTTGAAAAATTCTGATTTGTGCTCATCAATCACAAGCATAGCTGGGCCTCCAGTTCCTTGATTCTCTGAGTTATAATAAGAGACCTCAGAGAATATTTTGCTCCATCAGTTGCTGTTAATATGTGAAATTATTGCAACTTTATTCACACAAAAAGTTTAGTGTCTTCTGTCTGTGTCAGAATGAAGAGTCATTGTGGACATGCTTGGTTTTTCATAACAAGTGCTTATCACCTTTAAGCACAGAAAGAAAATTCCAAACAGCTAGAGGTCAGAAACATCAAAATGAACTGTTTCCAGAAGCTTGTGTTTTATCTGTGCATATTCTTTTAAGATACAGCCAGGCTGACAAAGGATGGTCTGGTCTTCTTGAAGACAGTTGGCAATATTGAAATGAATGGGAAAATGCCATGATTAAGTTTTTAATCCCTTGCACCATGAATTAATCTAGATTAATTTACTGAATCTTGTCTAATGGAAATAAAGTGGCTTCATACTTTCTAGTTACCCATTTGAAGAAAGGCACCAATGTTTAACTCAGTTTCCTGAACTGACTCTTTGAGCAAACACTCACCATCTTTGCTCCCACCGTAAACAGACTTATTATCACTGAAC
This sequence comes from Nothocercus julius, assembly GCA_013398735.1. Taxonomy (NCBI): domain Eukaryota; kingdom Metazoa; phylum Chordata; class Aves; order Tinamiformes; family Tinamidae; genus Nothocercus; species Nothocercus julius. Next base: position 2,800,653 of record VZSV01000037.1, read on the forward strand.
ACAAGAACAGCAAAATAAAGCCATGAAAATAACCTGATAGCAAGCTATAAATCTGACTTTTTTTTTTCTGTGATTAGATTTGTTATCTAAACTTTCTTTTATTGTAATGCAAGCATCACAAGATGAGTAGTAGTAAAACAAATTTTCCATGCACTCTCTTTATAATAGCACCTTAACTCAGATATCCTCTGGCTGATATATTTCAGTCCCCAGGTCTGTTTAGACTTTTTTTTTTTTTTTCCCCCCCTCTTTTTTTCTTTCTCTGAAGCACTGTGAAAAAGATATCTGCAAAATGGCATACGGGCTGTATAAAAACACACTATCTAATTTCAAGCATAGCCCAGATCTGAAGTGTAGGTGTGTGTGTTTATGTATGCATAAACAGACAGATTTATCAAAATCTCCTGTTAAAAAAAAAGTCTTACTTCCCACTGTGAAAGCATTGAGTTCACTGCTACAAAAGCCAACAAGAACATCTGGACATAACAGGTGATGCAATATGGATCACTCTGAGGGGCTAAAGATAATTTATGGATATGTGGAAACAAGTAGAACTTCGGTATTTTCCTCTATAAATGCTGTCACTGTTGGAGGGGAGTTTAAAAAGCAGTATTTTTGTTTCACCCTCTTTCCATGGGTAAGGCTCAAAACCAGTAAGAGGCATAGTACTTCTTGGTTTTGATTAAAATCTGTAATTTTGTCCTATCACATTATCCAGTTAGGGTTGCGAAAAACAGTTCCTGTCCTTATAAGTGGTGTTATTCTTATGGATATTATGCAGTCAGTGGTCTGAGATCTGCTGTAGGAGGTTGCTGTCCTCTCCCCAGATGTTTGTTCCTTTTGCCACAACAAGGAATTCTGTGGAGATGGTGTAAGTGGTTACATGGGAGAGGCTAGGCAAGAACATCTTACAGTGGGGCTGACATCTAGGAAGTATAAATGCAGGCAACTTGAATCCTGCATATTTCTTCTTCAGTCATACTTGCTGAAGAACAGAATCCCAAGTCAGTAAGTAATTCTTCACTTCCCCTTTCTCTCTGAGCTGTGATAATTCAGTCATTTGAAAAGTTTTCATATTACTGTAGTCAACAAAGACTTACCCTGCATAGCCCTGAGAGTTCTGCATTGTCAGCTTAGCTGGCAGCATATACCACCTCTGAGACGAAACATCTGTGGATGGAGTCAGTAGACCTTTCACTTATTTGGAAAGCACTTTCTCAAATTTCGGATTGAGGGCCTAGACTCTAGGAAAAATCTTTCCCACAAGTAACTGCATAGTTGGCGTATTTTGATTTGGACACTGGTTCTCAAGAGTGGGAAGATGACTTCATTTTATTACTGTGTTAATTAGTTCTTATACAATCAGCTTCAATAGGTGCATTTAAAAAGTGCAAACTTTTAAATTCATGACAATATTAGGCTCGAAAGTGTTAAATATGCACATATTCACAGATGGACAACTCCTGTTCTTATTACTACTAAAGACTCTGTAAATCCATCTGATTATTTACTTCTCTTTGAAAAAGCTATCTTATTCCTGTTTTGAATTTTTCTAACTTCAGCTTCCAGTTATGGGCTCTTTTGTTGCCTTTTCTGAATAGAATCATAGAATCATTACGGTTGGAAAAGACCTTTAAGATCATACTAAGGCACATCTGTTGAATTAACAAGGTATTCAGCCTGTTTAATCCTTTCTGTAAAGTATGTTTGTATTTGAAAGCAGAACTTGCCTATTCCAAGAATATTTCAAATGCACAGGTGTTCAATAGCAAATTCTGTAGAAGGGAATGAGATTTCTGACTTTAATAGCTTTACAGAATTTAACCCCTCCCACAAATACCCAAGTAAAGAAACAGCTGAGGTTTATTGATAATCTTTAGAGAAATAGAGTTCTGGCTTTAAGATAAATAGTTATTGAGCACTAGCAATTTTTCATGCTGGGAAGCATTGGGTTGTTCTGTCCTTATCCCTACCACTTAACTGGGAAAAAATTTCTTCTAATTATCGCACAAGAAGGCAGCTTATACAGCAAATTAATGTTCACATCTGAGTAATGGAAAATGGAAGTTATAATTTCAATAGAACATCAAGTTGTCACTTGCTTATTAATGTGTTTATTTTTCTTGTTTCCCTTTTGAGTTTTAAAGCAGTGCTCATTAATGTGCATTCTCCACAACTTAATTTATCAGTTACCACAAAGTCTGTAAAATTCAAAATAGGTGCTGATTTACATAGTGTGATATATTAGTTAAAATCACAGCAAACTGAATTGCCACAATTTATACAGACATAGGTCTGAATCAGAATTTCAGATCTAAAACACCCCAGGCTTAAGAAAGGTTTGGATTCAGATCTAAACTCTGTGGTTTGGGTTTTTCTTTAATCACATGGTGTTAGTAACATCTATTTTATGTGTCTAAACTGTCCCAGCTGTGCAGAATATTTCTGTGAACACTCTGGACTTGTTTTTACACAGATGTAAATCAGGAATAACTGAAGTAAAGTCAGTGCAACTGATGTCAACAGATGATGCTGTCAGAGGATAGATCTGGACTTTCCATATAGTACCCTTGTATGGTAATAATACACAAGGGACATCTATTCTTTGCATCAGCTTTTGGAGAAACCTGTCTGCAAGTCTTTGCAGGTGCATGAATATCTTGCAGAGATACAGGCAAATATAAGTGATAACAGAATAGGGATGACAGCTCTGCAGAATGGTAATTTGGGACCTTTTGTCAGGATGGGTCTCACTGCATCCTCCTTTTTATCTTCTCACCACCTTGTTAGCTTCTTCCACATTCTGCTACTGCTAATGCCTTCTCTTTGTGATTTTTATAGCCACTTCCTGCTGTGTCCTGTCTGTGCCACTGGCTTTGTCATTGTTCCATTTGCCTCTTGGCTTAAAGGTTGACACACATCAGCAGTTAAGAACCAATGGTAGAGAAGATTAGAGGTGAAGAGAGCAGAGGTGAATCAAGTGTCGATTTTCACTCCAGCTTTCCCTATTGAATTACAGAAAAGTTTCACTAGAACTTGAGCTGTAAAGAAACCCAAGCTTCTTTTAAGGTTGGACAGAGCTTGCATCAGTTTTGTGTTTTTGTCTCTTTCTTCCTTCTCCCTTCCCAGTTCCTCCACCCCTTCCCCACACTCTTCATTATTCCCCCATGCATGTCCTATTCTGGCTTAAACTATGGCTGTTTTTGTGGTATTTCTGTCCTGGCCAGAAACAGGCAGTCTGGGAAGCATTGCTATAAAATCCTTCTTCTTCTGTGAGTGTTCCTATCTAGTTTTGCAGGCTTGCTGAACCTAACCTTTGGATGTTTTCAGGATTCACACTGGATGACAAATTTCTATTCATTTTCTTGTGTCTTTATATGAATGTAATTGCTAGATTCCTGTCTTATCAGAAGAGGGGCTTCGCTAATCCATCCAGGTAAAAGTGCTCTAGCTTGCACTATATTATACCAGCAAGGCAAAACTATGTCCTACACATTTTTTGTTTTTCAAAGACTGTACGTGTTCTCTGAACAGCTGCAATTCCCCTGGAGGAAAATAGTCAGACTTCTCATTATTGGGGATTGTTTGATTATGTTTCTTCTAGCCAAGAACAACATAAGACAGGGTGAATCAAGGGTAGGATGTGTGCTGTTACCAGGCTCTGTCCAGTAATACTCAGTTGGGAAATATTATCCACTAAGAGAGCAAGGTCCATTAAAACCCTTGAGTTGCATACTCTATCAGAAGGAAGAGACTAGTACTTCAGATAGTTCTGGACCAGTAACAAAATGAGTGCAAAAAGATGGTGTGATCCACAGGCGCTCCTTCAGCGAAGTATTGAGTCTTGGCCCTTGACTGGAGAACACACAAATCTTGACATGTGCTTTTAAGTTGCCATTCAAGTCTTTGAGGCAGACAAGGGACTGCCTCCCCTTGAGAATGGCAGCATTTCAAAGCTTGTGAAAAGTGTGAATCCTTTGAAAAACAGTGGGAACCTTGTTTTTGTGTCCATAAAATATATGACTAATTAAAACCTGTTAAGAACATAGGCTAGCTTTGTAGCAGTTATCAGCTATTTTTCCCATCTCTTAAGAGCAGTATAAACAGATATAATGGAAAAAGCAAGTCTGCTTTGTTTCTAGCTTTTATGCTATATATACCATATATGAGTCATCAGGGAAGGTTAACACTCAAAGCAGTGTCAGTTTATGCTGTGGCAGAAGACTTTATTTTAAAAGTGTTCAATAAATATATTAAGCAAAAGAAGAACAGACCGAGGTAAAGCTCAAAGGTAAAAGGAAGCCTACAGGGTAATTGATGAAACTTATAGAATCCTAAACCTTTGAACCTAGACACTTTTATAGTTCTGAGATAATGGTGTCTATTCCCTCATACCAATAATTAAGCCAATCCAAGTTAAATACTTAAAGGCTTAAATTAGAACACAATTCATTGTTGAAAACCATGTTTCCCCCAGACTTATCACTTGCTTTCTCCACTGGAATTTTATGAATGCTTAACTGTAGATAACTCTTGGAATCCATCTCCTTTCTATTGGAGACACCACGTCACCTGCTCCTTTATCTGTAGTTCAAGATTCATCTTGACAGTTGACATTTGTCTTTACTACTTCTGCAGGAGCTGTTAGAAAGTCTTAGCATTTACTCACTAAACTTATTCATAGCACCATTCTCTATTTTACAAGTAGTTCTTTGTCATGGCTGGTGTTCAACTCCTAATGTTTTCTTATTGACTTTACTACAGTGAAAGAGCAAGATCCATATTTGATTTTCTGTACAGTGTTACTTCAGCCTCTCTGAAAGAGCTTGGAGCATCTCTTGGCTGACAGTCTTTTCAGGTGTAAAAGGAGAGGAAGAAAGGTGAAGGTTTCCTACTGGGCAACACTTTATTAAGCTGGGTATACAACATGATTACCACAAGGAAAAAAATTGCATTTATTGGTCTGTTGTTTCATTAGGTATTTAATACATGTGAAAACTTGATACTATATTTCATTTCCATATACACATACAGGATTGATACACTTCTGAGCTATGGATGAAAGAATCAGATAATAAATGGAGCTTGCTATGTCTCTTGGAATTTGCTTTTTCTTAAACGTTAGGATTGAAACACTGAAGTAGGAAGAAAATCCTTGACTGGACTTACTTAAGCAGTAAAAGTGAGCTGTTCTTTATCATATTAATTTCAGTTGACTCATGTCATTTCACCTCCCAAAACCAGTGATGGTTGGTTAAGATTATATCCAAACCAGTCATACATTACCAGTGAATCAGTAACAGAATATTTTGGGCTGGTATATAAAAACATCTTTTGCTCCTTATTTAGTTAACTCAGATCCTCTTGTGGTTCAACAATATTTTACAAAAACAAAACATTCTCAGCTTCAAGCAGAGTCCAGGTTCTTTAATAAAACTTTTTGTACAAGGAGAGCAGAGCTTAGTCAATTTACGGCTGCCTTCCTCGTAAAACAGCTAACATAAACAAAGAAATACATCTTGCGTGCTCCATGCTTAAGACTTTCCACTGTCACTTATTTTCAGTATCTGATAGATATCATGATATTAAAATCATGATATTAAATGCAGCAAGTAAATCATGATGATATTCCTCTTTGCTTTTCCAATTAAGAGAGAAAAAAAGTAAAGTATTTGGATGGGACAACCATGCTGAGGAACAACTTCCCTTAAAGTTTTTTTTTTTGCTATTTTTTTCAGGTAAACTTGTAATGTAGATAGATGAAATATTACTGTCATGAAGCAGAATAACACAGCTTTTAGGCAAATTAGAGGTAAGATGTAAGACCTGGAAAAATGTTCAGAAAAATGAAATCTTGTAAAATGAGCCTCTGCCTTAACCATATGAGATTTGCTATAGAAACATTAAGGTATCACATCTATTTTATATTTTGATATAAAATATGTTAACAACATGTTAACAATCAAAATAATGCCATTGTTTCTACATGTGTGAGAGCTACACCAGTAAAAGTGTCTGAAAACTGAAGAGTTCCTAAAATTAAGACCCCTGTAACCAAACCCTGTGTTAAACTCACAGAAAATCCAAGTAATCCACTGTTCAGCAATAAATAACCTCAGAGAATCAAAGCGAAAATCAAGTCTGTGGCCTCATTCAGAAACTGATCTTGTGGCTTTAGCATTTACATACTGATTTAATCCGATACTGCTTTTTTCATTCATGGTTTATGAAATGCTTTACAAAGATGGACAAGTATTATAGTCTGTTTTTTGGGGCGTGATGAGTAAAGAAACTCAAAGAGATAAAATAGCATTTTTGTGATTAAGTCAGCTCATAGTAGACAGAAGAGAGAAGTACTGTTTCCAAGCATTGCCTTGTGTTTTAGGAAGATCTGGTTCTTTACAGGAAAAAACATCAGAGATACAGATCTCGTTCAAAATAAATATGCTTGCTCTCCTATACTATTCTAGGCTCAGAACTGGAGGAGGATTCTGGGAGACCTTGAATTCAAGACTGGCTGTGGAAGAGCTCCAAAAAAAATCAATACCACACTGTTTTTCAAAAGTTAGACTCAATAGCATGCAGAGCCAAAACAGCTCACCCCATGCTTTTCCTTTGGAACATCATCCTAGGTCCCATTAAAAATGTCCTTCAACAAAGGGCTTTTTTTAATGGAAACCAAGAAGACCATAATTTAGTTTACAAAACATCCTAAAGTGTTTTTAACAAGAAAATCCACATGCCAGTTTTGAAGGAGTCATACAGTTTTTCTTGCCGCGTACTTACTTTGTTAATGAGCAGGGCCTTTTCCAGCCATGACTAAATCTTTTGTAGGAAAGAACATTTGGAAGGATGAAGGTTGTGGTTACAAAACAGGACAGAGTTTCTGGAGTCTTGGGTTTAGTTCCCAGCATTGCCACAGGCTTCCTCTGTGACTTTGGACAAGTCGCCACATCTCTGTGATTAAATTCACCAGCTGAAAACTGAGGCTAATGGAATTTCTCTTCCTCAAAGATATGTGAGGAGAGATAAAATAACTGTAAGATGCTCTTATGTTAAAAGGACTGTGTATAAAAGTATCAGCTGCAGCTAAAAAAGTCTTCGATTTTTAACTTTCTAAAATATATAAATGCAAAAGAAATATTTTAAGTGTGGTCATTTTCTAAGGCATTCTTTTTCAATGTTTTCAACAATTATTTCAACAACGAAAAATATCAGAAGCCATTTGTATTAGCAGCAACTTCTGTCAGACAACTTCACATCTGAATACCCCTCCTTAACAGGATGAGCCTGACTACTTATAGGTGAGAGCAAACTTACGGCAAATATGTCAGAGTCAGCTAACTGTGCCTCTCTGAATAAGATGTGGCCGGAGCTGTAGTGGGTGAGGTGTGCTGCAGTGAAGGATGTCTGAGGACTATATAAGGCAGGAGGGCCTGGCCCTCAGCACTATAAGACACAACTAATGGCATCAGTTGGTGACATCCAAAAGCTCAAGTGCCAACACAGGGGTGTAACTTAGGCACTGTACCAAAGGCAATCTGTGCTAGACCTATAGCGGGCAGGATCTTCAGATTCCCTGTAGTTAGGCTGCAGGTCTTAACCAAGAGTCCTCTTTTTAGGACACCTGGCCTGCCTGCCAGTGGTAAATATGGGCACACTGAACTAACATGGATCTTTTGCTCTCTTTTTCTAAACAGCTGAATATTCCCTTGTTCATCTGGTCCAATAGAAATAGCTGAATAAATTTAGATTGAGATGTCATACTCATCCAGGACATTTTTAATGTGTTCAGGTACTGCCGAGAGAGACCATTAATAACCACAGGTAGATTGCTGGTAGTTCTGCTTACATGCTTGGAAAGGGAGGAGAATGAAGAATTCCACTTATGCCGGTCACCTGATGCTCCTTTTCCTCAGGCAGTAGCATAAGAGGAGATGAGATTGCTTTCCTTTTTCTTAACTTCTGCAGGCAACAAAGGTTAGGATTTTTTACAATGGCTTCACTATATATTTTTCCCCTCCCTGCTGATATAACTTGGTTAAAAATAGCTATTTCACTTCTGGCTTTCCAGGCCCCTGTGGATAATTGAGAAATAGAGCTGTGGGTACGGTTGTTCTCCCTGAGCTCACAAGCAACAGGAAACAAAATATGATTTGCAAGAGTTAGGCCCCAGACTCCAAGAAAGGCAACAATTTGTACATAGGAGAGGAAGAGGATGTGGAATCAGTGGGATAAATATGTCTGTTATCTGGTATGTGTGCTATCTATCAGAAAGGGATGACTCTGTTAAATGTTCTTCCAAATAATATAATTACAAAAGAGTGTCTCGTGAAGATATTTTCTGCAGTGAAATGATAAAACGTTTTGTAGGTACCTCTTCTGACTATTTTTTTTTAGTTGACACTTCTACTGCATATAGTGTCTGTATCATGGAATTTGTTGACCCCTCCACTCACTTCTAAATACTTTTTTTTTTTTCATATTCTAGGATTTTTCTTTTGCACAACAGTCTTCATAATGATTAGAAATAGATGGCCTATAGTGACTTTTTTTCCCTTGGAAAACAATGTTTTAAAGGTTTTTTTTTTTTTCCCAACACACAAACAAACATACAAGAGCTCTATAAAAATCAAATATGAGAGGAAGTAGAACTGTCAGTGGTTCGACAAAACCACAGCCAGGTTCTTGCTTCCTTATGGAAAGTGTTTTTTTCATTAAACTGTTTTGTGAAACCCTTGTATATACAAAATGTGTACTATTTAACTTTGCTTTTACCATTATTTCTTCTTTTAAATATGGCAATATTTAAATATAGTAACATGTTGTTTTAAGACTGACAGTTTAACAAGAGCAAAATCTGCCTCTCAGACTCTGCTGCTTGCCTTCCTTCCAAAATACTTTGTTCCGAAGAAGCTGATGGCAGTGATAAATGTAAGAGAGTTAGAGCTCTGCAGTTATTGTCAGCAAGTTAGCTTTATGGATAGAGGATTAGACCTTTGATGTCTTATCAAGTTTCTGCCCTGCGTGAATCAGTTGCTTACTTAATTTAAATTATAAAGAGAAATGCTCTGTTGTGATATTGTCTCATACTGTGTCTTCGTCATTTGAGATGTCCTCTGTGTTCTTTAGTTTCCCGGATAGAGAAGGCAACCAGCCATATGGAGAGTGGCCAGTTGCCTGCTGATCACGATAGGCATTAAATAGAATTGCATAGAAACTGAGATATAGAAAAGCCTTGTTTATCTCGGCCTTTCTGTTCCCCCACAAAGACAGATTGTTCTCTAGAATTCTGTAGCACAACATCCAGTACTGTTTCTTTGTAAATGTTGGATGGTGGGGTCCCCCCAGTTCCTTTAATAAATTATTGCATCAGCTAATGGTGTTCTTCATTAGGTGTTTTGGTTTCTCCCTTGCTCTCAGCGAGAAAGACATAAATCATATGAAGTGAGGAGGTAGTGAGGAGTGAAGTAGATTTTTTTCTTTGGGGAAATTATAATTAGGAGCCGTTACTGATTAGATATAATTTCTATGTATCTTCTGCTAGCTCTACAATTCTCTAATCATTGGAGGTAACAGCTGTTTTGGGGAAGGTGGCTTTTGGCATCCCCTGGTGTAATTGCTCCTGGACTGCTAAAACGAAATGGTGGCTTTATGGGCCTGGGGCAGGAGGAGAACAGAGGAGATGTGGGAAGAAGGGCTCCCTTTCCATGATTTTGGGAAAAATAGCATGGGAATGATATGGTCTGAGACCATCTAGAAGCTGATGATCAGGGTTTTGTAGGTCCTATGGGCTGTAGGACATAGAAATCCTCACTCTTACAGGAGTGAGGAGGTTTCTGGCCTTTGAAAACCTAATGAGTTTTATTTTTAGTTGTAGGTCATTGCTTTTACTTTTGTTGTTTTAAGCTATCTATCTCAGACACTTCTGAGATATATAAGTTTGTTCTTTAATCCTAAAATAAAAACTCCAAGCGTAGAAATGTTGTTCTGGCTTAGATTTTATTTACATTTTAAAATAGCATTTCGACATTTTAGAAGCCAGAATATTTTTTCATTGCAGAGGCCTTTGAACAAGATTTAAAAGCAAAATATCTATTTTCCCAAATCATAGCTGTGGGGATTAAAAACACCAGAGGCAGATTAGCCTCTGTGTGAAGAAAATGTTAACTGGATGGTTGTGCTAGCCCACTTCTGTTCTGAAAGTCAGGTCAGTACTCTTGACAAGCTTAAGTAAACTAGAGGATAATTCAATATATAGACAATGTATCCCGCTGTTTCTCTGTTTATTTTTTCCCTGTGTGACTTCTGGCAACTGAGAAGAAACATTATAAATGACAGCAACCCGCCAAAGAAAAGATTATGAATAACAATACCACAAGAATGAAGGGCATAAAGTTACCAGTGACTTGGGAAAGATGCAGTACAGTGGACATGACACATCTAGAAACTATGGGATTGCAATATATACAGAATATAATACTTCCAAATTTGAATTTCAATATTAATTTATAGTAATTATTTTGTCTCTGGTAAGCCAAGACTTATTTACCCGTATATGTTATATGACTCTATTGAATCCCTATACTTTGCTGACAAAAATCCTAGGCCAAAAGCAGTAATGCTACTGGAAAGAAAAACAAAAACTATGTATTTACTAATAAAAAATAAATAAAAAGACTGAGATCTCTGTTAGTGTTTAAAAAAGGCATATAAAGTACATCGCTTTCCTGATAGAATTTGGCCTGTTTGTCTATCACATCTTTAACAGGGCTGCTTTTAGCACTGTACTTGAGACTCGGTCATGCTTTTCATCCCAATCTACAGTTGAATTTTCAGGCAACATATTACAGCAAGCTGATATGTGGTTGGCCTAACCTAAGTTTGGATACGATTTAATTTTTTGATGGTGTGAAATGAAAAAAACTATTTATGTTAAAATTATGTTCAAAATAAAGGGAAGATATTTTGATCCCTGAAAAGCCAAGTAAACTGTTGCAGTTCATTTGTTTTTGCTGTGGTACCCTTTTATTACTCCTAAGTATTTCCAGTACTAAAAGTTTGGGCTATATTCATCCATGGCAAATACGCAAGGATCATTTTGTAAAAGTGTGCGTTTTAATGGTATGTGATAGGCTTCTGATCTTGGAAGTGTACATACGAAAGTTGTCAGGTAACGGCTCCTTTAGTGTCACTCTCTGTGTTTGAAAATTAAGACCATTTGTTCATTTCTGGCAATATGGAGTCAGTGCTGACAAATCATTCATACATTGGTTCGGATGTTTAGACATTGCAGTTTCAGGCTTGACTCATTCAGAGTCAGTACTTTGTGCTTTGAAAGATTATATTATAGCAATATTCAAATGAAACAGTGAAAGATCCTTCTGAAAGGGTAGTTCATCAGAGCTGAGTGCTACTCTCGAGCACAAGCCTTCTTCTATTGAAGCCTGTACATTTACATTAGTAGGGATGGAACTAAATCCTAAAATTAAGCTACTCAGGAGAATAGCCCTTCAAGGGCTATGATTGCACTACCTTGAAATCTCTTTTGACAACAAAGCCAAATGGAAGAAAAAGAAAAAAAAAAAGAAAAAAGAGAGATCTGGGCCCTTCATTCTTATGACTGTCTTTAGTGTTTCATCAGGTCATCAGGTTTCCTAGTATACCATACTGAGAATTCTTAAACAGTACAGAATATGTTTTTGCTATAACCTCCCTTTGCCTCTAGAGGCCAAAGCAATTCAGTTCCTTTTCAAACAAAACTGTAAGAAGTAAAAAAAAAAAAAAAAAAGTCAACCAGCAACTTTGAACTCTTTACAGAGTCATTCTTCCTTGCCTTGCCTTGCCTTGCCTTGCCTTCTCATGGTCCCCTACTCTACCTCCCCCCACCTCTTCATAATAGGTTAGAAATACTGTTAATCATAAGAAGATTTTAGATGTTTTAGTGATTTTAAGTTAATGAGTTGTTGGAAGGATTTTTGTTTTGGTGACAAGGTAACAGTGGATCTTGGGGCTGCAAGTATGATAAATTTATTTCCATTCTTTCTTTAAAGCAGAAAAGAACATTTCTCACTCAGTTTGATGTCAGCTTAGTCTTTCCTAGTTTACATGTATGCAGAATTGAGAGCTTTGCCTTTTTTAGTCATCTGTGAAGCAGCAGCAGAAAGGAGTGATGGATGTGCTGACATTCAGCCCCGCCATCCATCCATCAACATGGCGCAGTACAGCTCACTTAACAAAATACCTGTTAAAGCAATAAATATTTTTAAAAAAACATGCCAGAGCAAAACATATCAATCAAAGCACCACCCTGTTTAACAGTTAATTTTCTGTGCTGGTTGTAACAAGATGATACTGTAGTTTAGCACATTTTCGTATTCAGTGGATGGCAGTTAGTCTCCAAGAGCTTCACTGCACTCTGGGCACCAAGGGAGTAAAGCAAAACACTGTCCTAATTGATAGGTAATTTGCAGCTGACCTTGGGCACAAACCCAAGAGTGCTTTGCAAAAAAAAAAAAAAAAAAAAAAAAAAAAAAAAAACCTCCAAAAAACCCCAAAAAACAGCTCAGTGAAACTTCATATTCTGTTTTTTTTCAACAGTTTGTGTTGCAGTTTATGTGGAAAGAGGGCTAATGTGATGTTACACCTGAAGAGTTTCACGAAATATGATAAAGCAAAGGGTGATCTGTGTTCAGAGCCCTTTTCAATAAAGCCTTTTGAATAACAGCCTTTTCAATTAGGCAATGTCTTAGCAGCCACTAGAGAGATTTCTCTTTCCTGTGCATACCCTGCAGATGTACAGACAACTCTTGAGGACCTTCGATAAAACTCTTTCTAGAGATATTTCTTACCCACTAGAAATATGTTTTCAGTTTTTCTTCTTTAGGTTATTGTCTTTCAGAAACCTGGAGCTCATGTCTTTTTAATTGGCTGGAACCTGGGAATTTGACCGTTTCTTTCCTTTTGTCTTCCTTTGATGCAATGAGTGAGGTGAACCAGCACTTCAGCCATTTACAAGAGAACTAGCTGGTTAGACCCTCTAATTCATAAAGCGGAAGGATATTTTGAGGATGGGATTCCATCTTATGCTAAGTTGAATTAATCCTATCCTAAAACTGCCTATTCATCTCCATTCTCTTCTTAAAATGGGAGCCTTCACAACTAGTTTTGCATTTTGAAGTCCTGAACATGGTTGTCATGCTTAGCTGCCCTACAGAGTGCTACAGTATGGTAACCAGTAGAATTAGGATTTTTGATTTTTTGTGAAAAACATAAATAAATTAACTTTCACACAACAAATGTTCATTTCTGGATATATGAGATAGCCTCACTGAAATCAGAAGTCCATTTTCTCACTTGTTTGGTAGCAGAAAATGAATGGAAAGATTCTAATTTACACCAGCTGAGAATCTCTGTCAGTGACAAGAGTAGCAGAAACAGTCTGTTGAGATTCTTTATTACAAGTGCAAATGATCCCAAATTTTACACCAGTATCATATAACAGCAGGAATGAGCACATTCTAACTCATCAGTATAGTATCTGTTAGTCCTATATGAGATGGCTTTCTGTGTAAATCCGTCCACACAAGCTTGGCCTTAATGGTGATATCCTCTGTATCTGGACAAAGAAGTAGGTTAGAGTTTACAGTAGGAAGCTCTGAGCTTTTTCCGGAGACACTCATGAAGGACTGTTGTGTTTCAATGGGATAGTGCAAGGTGAGTTAACCTGTTAAGGATAGGTTAAGTGCAGCAGCTGTATGGAGTTGACATTTTGAACGTTACTTCTGGCACTGTCCTAAATCACTCAGTAATATGGATAAGCAGAATTCTTCCATAGCTTGCAAGACTAGGCTCTTTTTCTGGGATTAGAAATGCTCAAAAAAAGCTATTGGTCCTAAAATGAGAGTAAGCTTTCTTCTGTAACTGCACTTTATGCTTTGCTCCTTAGCAGAAGAATGTTGAAGTCTGAAAAGTAAATGGTATTTTAATAAAGTTAGTTAACTGAGACAAAGTAACTGGGTGGAGCACTCTGCAAGGTAGAATGTAGCATGTTGGTATTTATATATCATTGCCTGTGTCTGAAATACTAATTTAAATATCACTTAGAATATATGCATAGATATATTGATATATATTTATATATATCCATAGCATGTGTGTGTATGTGTACACAGCGGGGTAAATATATAACTATAATACAGATGCACATGCATCAACACACATACATAAACATATATATATTGCCATCTTCTAACTTATTTTCCCACTATAGACCAGCCCAGAGGGAACAAAATATTCCTTGGACATTTCCACACCTGCCCTTCAGGCAGCTGTCAGACGGAAACAGCATGGCTGTATAAATCATGGTAAATCAACAAATTTTTCAACAGCACAAAGCCCTAAGCACAGAGCCACTTCATAGCATGCTGCTTCACAGTTTGTACATGGACCTTCCACCCCCGCAGTGGGGAAGTCAGAACGTTCTATTCAACATCTTACAGTAACCAGATGCAGGATAAAGAACTTGCCTTTCAAAGCTGTAGTCTGCAATAAGACATTCAAAAAAAACCCAGTGATGTCTAGTGTCCACCTTTGCGCTTCTGCTGTTTTTTTTTCAGGCCTTTCATGCCCCTTATCCCCCAAAATGAAATGTTCTACTTGTTTGCAAGCATCCTTGACCATTGTTTTAGTTTCTGGAACACTAGTTTTCATTTGGTTCAGGCAGGGTGGAGGTGAGGGGTAGTAGGTAAACCAATTCTTAGGTGTCCACAAAAAAGTAACAGGAAAAAAAAAAGGTTATTGATGGTAGGTTTAAATACATACTGACAATGGAGGGTATATATGACCCCTGGAAATTGAAGTAATCTATAAACTGAAGAAAGATTTAGAAACTCTAATAGACAAACTGAATCTGTGAACATCCAGGTCTTTCTTTTTTTTTTTTTTTTGCCTCTTCTCTTGTAGGGGAGAACAGAAGTTTTCTCCCCAGTTAGAAAAGTAGCCTTTTCTGGGGCTCTTGTAGTAGTAGGAAAATGTACACTAGGGCCAAACAAACATTTTGAGCTGTGCCACTCTATGTGCAGTCTGTTTGTGTTAAGGATGTTACTACAGAACTGTAAATCGGCCCAAATTAAAAAATAAAAGCCACAAAAGAACAGTTGGGAGAATGTTCCTGTGTTGCTCAGATTAAAATCAGACAGTCTCCTTTGGCCAAAGCCGTTCACATCTGTACACTATATCATGAAATGTGGAGCAGAACATTAAAAGACGATGAGCCAGAGTCCATAACTAATCTCTACATTTCAGCCTGAATATGTCTGTCATCAAATTTCCCTTCTATGGGCAGAGATACCCCCAAGCCCAAGCCCAGATTGTAATATTGGTTTTGGCTCTACTGCTTTCTTGCATTGATATTTTGGCTGGTAGACATATCCATTTGTTAACCTGGCTGTGTACCACTTTTTCCCTAGTATGCTTTCTGATCTGCTTTAGGTGGAGAGAGAATTGCCGTGCAGCATAGATGGTGGAATCCCAGATTGGTGCAGTGGAAATGTAATGACTCCATTTCATCTGAAGAGTTTTTCTACCCAAGAGGCCCTACAGAGGCAGGATGTAACATAATAGAAATGCAAATGAATCTTTGCATAATAATGCATAGTATAAGATAAAGATACATGTTATGCTGCAGCAATTAATGTGTTTATGGACATATTACCTTGATATGTGGTTTAATAGCACAGTTAAATAATAATCTAAGGCCTGCTCTTGAGGTACTAGAAAAACTGTCTGATGGACTGCAGCATGCTGCTTGTGGTTGAGGAAATAACTATCCTGACCTTCCAAAGACCAGTGGGGCCAGAACAGTGCTGAAAGACAGAGGAGAGCAGAGACAGTAGCAGTAAAAATAATTTTCCCCAATATAAGTAAGGTTTCAGGTATCTGCTATTTCAGAAAATGAAAATTCTGTGTTTACAAAACTCCATAAGAGAAGAATGAAAGACAGTTGGGCTGTTAGTGCTAGAGGAGAGACTCAGTATGAAGAGCCTTTGGTGCATGAGACAGGGAAGAAACGTGCTGGAATTCTATGGAGCCTGAAACACATAACAGTAAATAATTTATAATGGCTTCTGCTTTTATTAACTGAAGTACAGTTAATAGTCAAGAAGTCTTTTGATATAGTCCCACTATATTCTTTTTTCTTTCCTTAGAAATACTGCATCATAATTTAAAGCACTCTCTAGGATAGGATAGCAGGCCTCTCAGAAATTCAGTGTTGTAAGATGTAATACACTGGAAAAGCTTAAGTCACTAGGAGTCAATAAAAAAAAATCCTGATATTAAAACAGAAAGCAGAAGATAAATAAAAAGCCAACTCTGGTTAAATGGTCATGCTTGTAAATCTGTAGCATAAACCCAGATTTGTAGGTGAAAATCATTTTGAAAATATTTGAAACTAGAGATGCAGGAACACTTCTATATTAGAAGTGGTTTGCTTGTTAACAAGGATTAGCAGTAGTTTCCCAGTTTTTGTTGAATGTCCAAAATAGCTCCTATTCAGGCTGGCAAAATCTTGCTTTCTTCATCTCAATGCTACCAGCAAGTAATAAAAATAACTGCTTTAAACTTGTCTTTCAGTGCATCATGTTTTTACAATAAAAGATTCATTTTTAAAATGAACCTAAAGCTAAGAAAAGATGGGCCAGTATTAAGGATGAGTCATGTTCTGGTCCATTGATTATGGTTTATAACCATCTTTCTCTTGTAACAGTCCTATTATATAGAAAATAATATTTTTACAGTAAAGGACAGCTTTTGTGCATCAGATCCCACTTTTTATATTGCTGTCTCTTATATTGCTCCAATAAAGATGACAAAAGATTATTCTACAAAGATTAATCACTTTTACTTTTAATAAGTACGTTTACTAATCTTTCTCTTACATGCTATCTTTTCTGGCTGTTACTTGCTCTTTTGTATTTCTTGCTATTAGATCCCTCTGTTACACTAGCCTGGCAGAAACTGTATAAATTGTACAACCCAAATTCTCCATTAAGGTTTGGCTAAGCAACAATCTCTTCAAGTGGCTTTGTCTCCTGGGGATCTCTTCATCCTCCACTTTTCCGGGTTATGTGAAAATCCTTGAACCCATAATTTACCCTCATCTCTTCTAAGGCTTTGAAAAAATAAAATGCTTAAATAAGACTATGGATAAATACCCTTGAAAATATAGCTTTATCTGTGAAATGTCACTGTTTCAAGAGAGCAGACTTTGTTCCTCAGACAGTTGGGAGGATTTTCTGTCCATTATTTTACTGTGATTTGTCCACTGTGATCAGGCATGCTCTTTTTAATTCCTGCAAATGCTCAAAACAGCATTTGCAACAACATGAGGAAAGTGTGGGAGAAATAAAGGGATGAAGGACAAAATGTTGCTGAGAGTGATTTTTTTCTGAGGCTTGGGTTCAATTTCCTAATCTACCGTGGCATTCAAATACCAGTTTTTGTGGATTATGAAGCCTTCATATTCTTTTGAAAAAAAAAATCTGCCTGACAAGGATGTTACTGAGTATAAATTAAAGATGGCAAAGTGCCTAGCCACCTCAGAGATGAAAGGGGTGGTCTTAGAGAAAGGCAGTATGCTCATCATTACCTCTCAGAATGGTAAGAGGAAGGTTATTTGATTCGCCATCATTAAATTCACACAGGAAGTATGAGGCAGAATGGGGAACTGTATACACTTCGGCCGTCAGGAGTCCCACATAGGTCATCTTTCCTTGAAACAACCTCTTCTGACGGAGCTGCACAGTGAATGGGTTAGCCCGGATAGGACTAAACCTTGAGTCCTGCTAATGCAGCATTGCCTGATCTACATGGGGAGGAAGGGAAGCTTGGAGGACCTCACCAGGGCCCCAAGACAGCTGGTAGGACACCAAGGCCTTGGCACAGATCCTTGAGGCTAATACAAATTGTAGGTTGGTTGGAGACGTGGAAGCCTGTCTTCACGTTTGCTCATGCTGCATGTAGAGAGAGATGTTTTCACCCTTTCTAGTCTGCTCATCTAGTTAGTAATAACTCTTAGCGAAAAAGATCTGCAAAATAGCCGGGGTGGGGAAGTGGAGGGGGAAGAAAAGAACACCTCTTTCCTCCTCTGAAGCCTTAGAGTGAAAGCCCAGGATGAAAGGTTTGGGATTTGTGTGCCTGTGAGCTGCCACTTTGCTTCTGAAACTACTTTTTGCTGAAAATGAAAAACCGTACAAAACATCAGGGGAAGAAAGCTTTCCTTTTTATGTTACTGTAACACAAAAATTTTAAAAATCCTGGTCAAATTACAAGCATATGGCTATTATTTTAAAGAGACACCTATGAGAATCCCTCTCCGTATAGAGGCATACTCCTGCTCAAGAATTACTCTTTGTCCTCTTTTATTGCTTGTAGCTTTCCTTCTGGTGGCCTCAGTTTGTAATCTGGAGCATAAAATCTTCTGTGGCTGGAATTTATGACAGTAAAGCAACACTATGATATAATAAACTAGTGTTTTGCCAGATGAAGACCTCTCCCAAGAAGATTTCCTTCTGCCTCACAATGCCTGGAAGAATGATTGTCTCCTCGTAGAGAGATATATATATATATACACATATACACACATATATATATACACACACTATATATACTATCTAGTGTAAAAATATATATATATATGCATATATATATACTTTGCAAAACATTTCACTTATTCAGAAGCAGCCAAATGATAGAAATATTCATCTGATGATTCAAGATTAGGCTTTTTTTCCAGGACCAACTGTTTCGATGCACAGGGATGGCCAGACAGACCCTGTCCAGTGAGGCTGAGACAGACTGGGAAAGAGGGGTGTCCCCCATAACCTCTATTTTAGGAAAGAACCTTTGTGACTTCTGTCACAAAGCCAGCTGACCCTCTCTGGGGGGGAGAGGGGATTGATTTGCTGGAGCAGGGGACCTGATGGTGTCAGGAGAGCAGTGACAAGATTTCGTTAGCAGTGGACCTGAGCAGGTGACCTGTGTGCGAGGAGGCCGCAAACTGCCCTGTACTGGTCACAGATGGTTCCAGCTGGCTGAAAACAGCCTAAAATGCACAGAAAAAAAAAAAAAAAAAAAAAAATCTGGCACTAAAACTTTGCTCTGTTGGAGGTAAACACAGAGCATCCCTACTCCCTACTCAGACATACTTAAGAAACTGCTGGAAGCGTGCTCCTTGATGGAGGGCCGAGGGGACTTCATAAACCCGTGAAGGTCAGCGGCCATGCGTGACCCATGGAGGGGCAGGGACACCCCCGAGGAACCATCATCATGGGTGACCAAGGCAGGGGTAGTGACAGCCCTGAGGGACCAGGGGTCTGGGGCAGGGACATCCCCAAGGGACTTGGCCATGGGTGACCCATGGTGGGGCAGGGACATGCCCAAGGAGCCATGGTGATCCACACTGGGGCAGGGACTATGGTGACCCATTCCAGGGCAGGAATATTCCTGGGAGACCGCAGCTCAGGCTTGACCCCCCTGACCACTGGTATTTTCAAGAAAATAGTTTAATCTGCAGGAAAAACACCAAAAGCTGTGGTGGGGGACGGGGGAGGATAGATCTCTATCTGTATCTGTAAGTCTTTAATCATGCTCCTTTTTTGCTCATTACTTCAAGAAGCAATCAGAAGCTTGGGTGTTGACTATTGGTAAATTAAATAAATTACTTGAAACTCAACAGTTTTGCCTATGACTCGTGGTGTGTGTCAGGTTTTCCCTGTTGCACTGCCCCACAGTGAGGTGCTCTGGGAGAGGATCTGGGGCTGCTGGAGAAACTGCAATTCCCTTACAATTCCCTCTTCAGTCCTAGCATTTTTTTTTTTTTTTAATAGGCAAGCATAAACAGTGACAAATACCTCTAAAACATATCCACAATTTCTGTTGCATCAATGAGCCCTTATGTTTTGAATATATGTAAGGATAAAGGATCTGCTTCCTGTTTCACACAGTGCTTTTACATTTGCACTGCTGGTATCAATTCTTCTGCCCTGCTGATCCTCTTTGCAGGCATCTTGGCATCTCAAAACCATTGGAAATATTATGGAATTAATTTTAGATGAGTATTGGTGTTAGAAATCCTATTTAGATCTTAAGCTTTCAGCTTGCTATTGTAGGCTAATTCACCCATGGCTAATAAAATAGACAAATTTCCATTGCTCTCTCATTTTTATTGTAGAGAATGTACTATTACTATTTTTGCTCTAAAGACTCAGAGCCACTTTTTTCATCTTCATAATGGCTGGAGGGTTTCAGAGGTTTCCTATTTGCTGGATTTATATAGATTGATTATATCCTGTAGAAATGTTATATTTATTGCCATTTTATAGCAGCAACTGAACAACGCAAAGCATGCATGAATTGGCTAGTATTTCAATAGGCTAAAAAGAGCTTTTTCTTCAATTTTGGATAATATTTGTATGTGTGCAAGTACCGCTGGGGTTGATCAGGCAATGATACTTACTTCAGAATAGAATTCTTACAACATCGTTTTATGTTGTTTTTTCTAGTTTTTGAGAGTGGACCAAGACAAAGACAGAGAATGCAGCCTGGACTGTGCAGGGTCCCCCCAGAAGTCTCTCTGTGCATCTGATGGAAGAACTTTTCTGTCTCGATGTGAATTCCAACGAGCAAAATGCAAAGACCCTCAACTGGAAATTGCTTATCGGGGCAACTGCAAAGGTGAGCAAGTCAAAGAATTCTTAATTGTGCACTATGTATGTGCTGTGTAAATTCTCATCTACAGGCCCTATAGTGTGTGCATGGGACAAAAACACAGCAGAAACACTTGTGCTACTTCTATATGAATTGCCTCAGAAAGCTTTGTAGCCTGATGAGTGTGTTGTTCCTATGAGCAAAACTTCCTGAAGAGAAGTGAACTTTGAATTCACGTGGATTATCATGATACATCTTCTGGGTTATGGATTCACATGATGGATTCACTGTTGACATAAGCAGAAATCTGTGCAGGGCAGAAGTTACATTCAGTAAGCTGGAGGAGCGAAGTCTTTGATACCTTATCGGTGTTAGGTATGGTTCTGTAAGCTATCTTGTAGCCAAATCTCCCAGTAAATGAAGTGGGAACTGGGAATGACCAGTCCCTTGCAGGCTCAGGCCTACAGATACCTCAGAAATAAGACCTGAATTGCTTCAGTTGATGTTTTTTGCCTACTGCAGTTTGGTGTTTTGAGTTACAGGTGGTCAAAATCATTCTTGTGTTTCCTAACTATAATCATTTAGCTAGCAGAAAGAGATCCAGCTGGTATTGTTGTTTGGATTTGTTTTAAAATGTAGTCCACCCTAATATAAATCAATGGCTATAAATTGTAGGAACTTTTGTACATCTGAAAGCTTGTAAATCCTCAAATAATATAATTCTAAAATTCAATGAAACAATTTGCAAAGTATAGAGCCCTCACAGGCCATCCCTAGCTACATCATCTACCCTTGTACTTCTGCACTACATATAAAGAAACTGTGCAACTTATAAAGCATTCATGACTTAGTCTTCTGATTTTTAGAGCAGATAAGTGCTAGCGAATGCAGTTATGCTAAGAAAAATGTGACATAATTCCCTTCTGAAGTATAAGTGATTCCCTACACAACGATCTACTTTTTTAAAAGGTAAAAATAGAAGTGATCATAAAGATTTACTTTTCCATTTATGTTCAAAAATAGAGATAGGGGAAAAAAATCCAGAGAGCACACAGACTCAGCCTCTAGGAGGCAATTTTCCACATCATGTCTCTCCATTGGCTCCAGGAAGCCTCTGAAGCATCAAGACTGCTTCAAAGAGACATTCTGTCTCATCTTCTTCCTAACTGAAACACTATGCTCATTCTTCAGTTCTTTCATAATAAGCCATTGTATTACCTGATGGATCTATTTACTTATGCAAAAGGATAACATAATGAAGTTACCTGAGCCAAAGTTTTTGTTACAGTCATGAATAACAGAGAGAATTATTGTACACTTTGTATTTGTTCAGTGTGTACATTTAGAGTGCTTTACACTTTTTAAGGAATGAGTTTTACAGTTTCATCTACAAGGATCTTTTTCATAAAGATTTGGTGACTTGCCCTACCTGAAGTGTGTCCGGCAATGCTGGCAAATTTTGCTATGGGCAGTCAACAATTACAATTTGGAGAAATGCTCGTTTGCTGTTTATTTATTAATGTCTACCATGTCACTACAATTGTAGACTTCGAATTAGACACCTTCAGCATCTTAAGTATTGCTAATAGTAAACAGATATCATTCCTTCATTAGCCGGGTGCTTCTAATCTTTCATTTAAATGAATGCAAACATCACTCTAATGTTTAAATATTTTTCTTTAGTTGTGAATTGACACATGACTGTCAGTAATATACATGGTCAGTATCAGCAAGAGATCAGCGCTATTTTCATTTTGCTTTTTCATAGTATTTATTATTTAATCAAAGTAGTCATAAATTTTAAAGGGAGCTATATCTTTATTCCTACCCATAGCTGCAATCATCTGATATATTTCAAGCTGTGGAAACAAGTTTGAAGGAAGAAAAAGATGATCCACTGCTTAACTGCCATTTCAAGTTCATTACATTCCTCTGATGGGCTTTGATAGCCCATCAAATCTCCAGAAGCAGCTGAAGAAGTCCTCAAATCAAGACTCTTTTTAAGCAGTTGCCCTTGAGTGCTGAAATTTATTACCGCATGTTTGCATTCTGCAAAGAGCAGAAGGTTGTTTTAGTGGACTAAGCAAAAGATGGCAGTTCCATTTCAGGTCAAAATTCAAGATTTCAGAATTTGTTTTCATTCCAACTTGGGATGTAAATAAATCTTTTTGTTAATTTTTTAATCACTCTTCCTAAAAGAAGCAACCAATAATTCATTAAAATATGAAATTTTGGATCAAACTCTGAGATTGTTAATGCAGGAAGAAATTAAATGAATGTGTATATGTAGATATGCAAGCTATGAACAAAAAAAAAAAAAAAAAGAAAAAGAAAGAAAAGAGGAGGTCGGCAGTGATCTCTGTATAAGCTTTAAATTTCTGTCTGAAATCCAAGATCACCATCAATCAAATACAGCAGTCTTAAGTCTGAATCTATCTCCTCCTTTCTTCTCAGGGGAAAAAATTCCTCTTGTCCCACCTTCCTACCTCCAACTTGTTTGAAAGTGAGATACTTCCTGGAACCACTTTATTTAATAGAAAACATTTTGAGTGGCTTTTTGTTCAGTTCAGTGCATCCATTATAAATCCAAATACCTTGACAACTTATGACCCACAGTTCTCAGGAATGTTTGGAGTTCATCATATCTTGCTTATACATTCAAAACTGGGATTGCTTTTTTACATCCAAAAGAAAGTTTGAACCACCATCAAACTGATGTTGGCTTTCTCCAGATAACTTTATATGTGTCCTTGCAAACGCCCAATTTGTATTGATCCAAATCCTTTAGCTTCCTTACTTATTCTCATCATTTATCCGATCTATTTGTTTTTGATTGCTTAAATGCTAAATTAGAAAGAGCTGAATTGCTTTACAGTTGTTTCCTTTCTGTTTTATACTTCCTAATTCAGATTTCATTCATAGCAAAATGGTTGTCTGAGGTAATTACCTCTTTATCACTGCAAAAGAAAAAAAGGTTCAGGGCCTGGATTTCAAAGCGAAACAATAGAATAGATGATCTTTATTCCTTTTTTTTTTCTCTTTCTGAAGTTCATCTAGTTCCAGATAGCTGTAGCAGAGATTGAAATAGCTTGATGTGTTTTTTTTTTTGCAGTTATGTCTTTCTAAAGTATAGAAAGAATGAACAAAACTGGAAATGAATAAACCGTGAACTTTCCCCTCAATCCTGAAAACCAGCTCACCTTTGACAAAGGCATCGCAATAGACTGTTTTGTTAGTTTTGTTTGTTTTAAACAACACAGATTTTTATTACGTTTCTTTTGTTTGCAGTCCACTTTCAGGCAGTTCTGGAATCAGTTGCTAAAGTTGGAAATATTATGAAAAGTCATGATCTTATAAAACTTCCAGGCTGCTTATGGGTTCAAATATTTTGCATAAAATGTAGATGAGCATCCATACTTTTGGATAATTTTCCAAAAAAAAAAAATCTGAACTCTGAACTTCTGGAGGTTTGCCACTTACCACAGACAGACGTTTACTGTGCAGTAAGATTCTGAGTCTATTAAATAAATTTATTTGGACTATTGAAAAGTATTATTTGTGTTAAGGGCACTCTTAAAGTGTCCCTTGTGACTGAGATCCGCTACATGCACACACACGTATCCCATGCATACTTACATACTTCACAGTAAAGCTGGCCCCACATAACCAAAGAAACAAAATGGACAAGAAGTGGGAAGGAAATAAGATTGCTTTTAGACAGAGCAGAAGGACAGATAGGCAATGTCTCCCTGGTATATTAAACACTGCCAGGACATGGCGCGACTAAAGAAGTAAACTGGACTAAATAAGCATGGGCCAGTTAGCACTTTCTCAAGGACTGTGTGCACATGGCTCAGGAGTTAGCAAGCTCCTGGGGCTGTTCCCAGGCGCCTACACACAGCCGCTTTCTTTGGGCGTCTAAAGCAGTTCAGCAGCACAGCCATCGACTGTTCTTTGTAAAGCCTCTCAGGATGTAGACGTATTCTTCCATTTATTTAATTTAGGAATTTAGGAGCCAGAGCACTATATCCCCAATCCTCACATGCAGATGGAGAGAGTTTAATACAGAAATACTTATGAACAACTGGGCAAAATGAAATACTGAGACCTAGACCTTGCTATTTTATAGGACTTTTTTGATACATGTGAAGGTAAATCTATTCCTACAACTAATACAACATTGACCATGCATCCTTTATTACTTGACCTTGTTGCATCTGTTATGGCTGGTGAGGATGGGACTGGAGAACTCTGCATGTAACATCATCAGGCTTCCTAAATTACAAAACAGCTGTTAGTACTCGCTAGCAGTGTGCATGAAAAGTACACATTGAAAAACTTCATGTCTCCTGTAGGGCCAATAGTCTTACAGATAATGCAAATTTTACATGATTTGATGCATGGCATAGCTTACTTCAAAGGCTGCTGTGTGGAGACTGAAATGCACAAAATAAAAGCTAAAATCAGCTTCATCAACAGAAATGGGAGGGGTATCCTCTTTAGACCCCTTGTAGCTTTTGCAGAGAAAATCTGCTTCTCAGTTCAGTAAGGAGGAAGGCAGTGGGGCCCAGGAGACATGCTGGCTATGCTGCTATTGCCAGTACTTTTTGTTAGTTTCCTGTGTGTAGGAGAGGTTGTCATGGCATGAAAAATTCCCCAGAGCTGGATTGTCATGAAAGTAGGAGAAAGGGCTTAGATTAGCTTGTCTACATGCTTGTCCAAACCAGGTTTGTATTATTATGCCTGACCCAGCATTGCTCTTCTTCAGGTTTATCTTTTAAATTGGAAAAAAAAAAAAGCACAACCAGATAAGTACCCTTACAAATTAATGTTATAAATGTGCTTTGCTTTATATCAATGATAAAGAGGAATTATGCTTTCCTTCTGTTTAAGGGGCTTATGACATGGATATTGTAAAATCAAGCTTTGACTTTGCTTAGGGAGGACTCGTCTCTCTAATTACGCTTTTCATTCAATATCATTTTGTGTCTGGCTTTCTGGGAACTCATAAATCCCCCCAAAAGCCTGAGGTTAGACAGTAATGCCCTACTTGCAGTCTTCTAAGTTACGTGAGTTTTTAGCTGGTGCTCACTATGTGCTATGCTGCAGCTGGACTTTGAGTGGCCTTTTGAGGCTGTGCCTTGTTTAGTTTCTGTCTTCTTGTAGAGAAAGAAGCACTCTCCATCTGAGAGGATGAGAGCTGTAAGCAGTCAGGCCTTGAGGAACTAGTTCTCAACTGTGAGTAGAATAGCACAAAACTTACCTTTGCCATCTCTCCTACCAGCATGGAAGAAATTATTATATGGCTTTGTGAAACTTCAGAACACCTTGGATGAAAAATGGTTTTATAATGTGAACGTTCTCAGTTTGGAAGGCAAACTGGCTTGGGTGATTTTTTCCTAAATGTAGTCTTTGCAGTTCAGACTGTCAACTGAACTGCATTGAGGGTTTTATCAGAGGAAGAATGGAGTAAATATGTCAGATGTTTAGGGACTGACACAGATTAAAAAGGCCCTTTAGCCACAGAGTAGTTAGTATAAACCTGACTGTAAGCAGTGGTATAGTCTCAGTACACCTGCATCTGCTTAAACCTAACCATGTGATTAGTATGCACTTTCCTCCTTGAGGACCCTAGTCTTTGCAGTTTGCATTACTTTGTACAATCAATGTAAGGTCAAACATATACGAATATGTGAACTGATTTTTTTTTTTTTTTTTTTTTTTTTTTCTGTGTCTAGAACCACCCTGTAAAATTTAGTCTCATTACTATAGGACAGTACTCTATACAGATTATTCAAATTCTGTATTAAGTCATGAGAATTTTTTATTACAGAGATCAGAAAAATAAGACAACATTTGAAGTCATTTCTGGAGACACCTACCAGTTTCCCCTCCGTTACAATCCATTTTATTTATTTGTTTGTTAGTTAGGATTGCTACTCCACTCAAACCCCACTATTGAACAAGGCTTTTCCAATGAACTTTGAAAATACAAATTTACATTTTTTCCTGTAGCTGTTTTCAAATAGTTTTAGGCTTTTTAAACAGTTTCCCATGACAGTAAG
Organism: Nothocercus julius; assembly: GCA_013398735.1. Taxonomy (NCBI): domain Eukaryota; kingdom Metazoa; phylum Chordata; class Aves; order Tinamiformes; family Tinamidae; genus Nothocercus; species Nothocercus julius. The sequence continues at coordinate 2,827,427 of VZSV01000037.1, forward strand.
TAACATATATTAACTTTTAAATTATGATGCTGGGTAGAGGCATTCTTTAAAATGGCAAAAAGCTTTAGTCCTATCTAGTGTGAGATTTTCTACAGGAACAATAGATTTTTTTCAGAATACAGCAACTTTGAATGTAGATTGAACATCTCAGTTTTATCATGGACATCTCTTCAGCTCCTACTTCAGCATCTTCAGATCTCAAGTCTACAAAATCTATCAGCTGATGGCATCTTCAAAGAAAGTAAAACTTACACAAAGAGGGGAGGAAACACAATTTGAAATTTCTGCAAGTATTTAAGCTCTTTCTATGAATGTTTGCTGAGGCTTAAGTACTTGTACGAAGGAAGGTGAACAGCACATTATGGATATTGGGAATGTTTTGCTTGAGCAACAAAGCCTTCAACCCCTATGGGATGCCCCTCAAATTTTGCTGAAAGGAACTAGCATTGACTTTAACTAATATTTGGCATGAAAGGGATCAGCAATCTTTGAAGGATAATGCACTTGAAATATCTTTTGTTTTTCTTTTGACTTCTTTTTCCCTTCTTTTTCTGTAAATGAAAAAAAATATTTGTTCCCTCTCCCAGTTCATTTTTAAGTGCATGTAACTGGCCTATAATTGAGGCACCAGAGACTAATATTCTGAATCCATTAAGTAGGTTTGTAACGATATTTGGTATCCTGTCTTTGTGATAAATAGAAAAACATGCTAACATGTACATTCCTGATGGTATCCTTCCGCCCTAACGTTGGAGCATCCCAGATGAAATGTTTGCATTTTTTGGGCCTATCATTCTTGGCTTTTCTACCATTACTTCACTGAAAGAAGACATTTTAAATGACTGAATATTTGATATATATTGTTACCACTATAAAAGCAACTGCCAACTTGCATTATATTTCCATACTTCATTGTCATCATGTAGCAGCAACTGGATTTGCAGTACCTTTGAACTAGCAGTAAAAAATAAATGCTGGGGCTGACACTTATATGTATTCAGGCTTTTCAGAGGTGGCCCCAGTTTGGCCTTGTTGCTTCATGAATACACCAATGATAGCCATCACACACAATATTTGTGTTGTTTTTCTATAGCTCCCTAGATCCCCTAGGGTTTCTGTTGGAAACCCTAGAGAGCTCATGTTTAGCTTAACTCATTTATGGTATCTTAAAGAGCCTGGCTGTTTAAAAATGCCATTCTTTTATGGGCTATCATAGACATAACAAAAAGGTACTATCTTCATTCTCAGGATTCACATAAAGAACTGGAGCACATCAAAATATGAGTGGAATTTTCCATAAAGAGGTTTTTTACTATTTTCTGTTTGCTTTTCTTAAAGGAGAGAAGCATCCAGCATTTCCATTTTGTAAAAGTGGGGCTTAAAGCAATAATGAGAAGTTTTACTCATTTTAATTATAAGTAGAATTAATTACTGAATGAAGCACATACTGCAGTTAGTAATTAAGGTAATTAAGTAATTATCCTTCCTTCCTTGGATAAAGAAACTGGTGTGATATTTCTTTTGTGGAAATGCAAGAGCACACTGCTGGACAGTAGTTGTGTGCTCATATATTAGCTGTGGTTCTATAATGCAGAGACCTAAGCATTTGGGGAAATACTACTGTTGTCTCTTAGCTAAAGAATTGGATTATAAATTCTGGAAGTGGTCTCTAAGTGTACGCCTAATCCTGTATTCCTGCAGAGGCTGCCCACAAACTTAGATTTATCTGTGAGCAGTGTGTGAGCCAGTAATTCTGAACCTGATGTGTGCCTGCAGTGCCTAAGCGTGTCTCTTAGGTTAGAGCAAGAGCAAGAATTTTTGCTTGGCCAGTTCATCCCCTGCCTGGAAGGCAGCCTTGGAAGCTGCTTTCGGAAAGAAGAAAATGCTCCCGAGGTGTTCAATTTGGAGAAAGAAAGACACAGTGAATACATTTACTTCTGTTCCTAACTGAAATGAGTGAGAGTGGGACTGGATCAAGGTAGGAGTCTATAAAGTAAAGCTGATATCTTGCATTTTACCTGATTTACTGCAACTTGCACAGCCTTCAGATTGAAAACAGAACAGTCTTCACTAGTCCTCCTCACTTCTCCTTTTTCCTTTTTTCTCATCTTTTTTAGGAAACAGGAAGAAAGGAGGGATGCAGATTTTTTAAATTCTTTGGTGAAAAATGAAAATTAAAAAGAGGACATGTTGAAAAATGATATAAGAATAATTTGGAAAATAGGTGTTTTCCGGGGGAAAACTGATTATGGGGCAGATTTTAATTTTAAAAAAATAGCTAGGATCTTTCTCCTTCTCTTTGAGAATTTATTATTCTTCTGTCTGTAGACACTGAAATTTCAGCTCTAGGCTGATTCTGTATATTTCTATAGTGTAGTGTTGTCAAATTTGATAAAAATCCTGTCAAACTCCAACATCCCTTTCTTTTGTTTCTGAGTCTTCCTTAATTGGATGTTTTCTATCAAGCTGTTGTTGGAAGGAGTGATAATTTAAGAAATAAGATATTGAACATCTTGAAGAACAAAATGTATCTATCTTCAGCAAGGCTTTTGACACAGTCTCCCATAAAATCCTCATAGGAAAGCTCTGAAAGTGCGGACTAGATGAGTTGCAGATGATACCAAACTGGGTGGAGTGACCAACACTCCAGAGGGCTGTTCTGCCATCCAGAGGGACCTAGACAGGATGGAGAGTTGGGCAGAGAGGAACCTCATGAGGGTCAACAAGGACAAGTGCAGGGTCCTGCACCTGGGGAGGAATAACCCCAGACACCAGTACAGATTAGGGGTTGACCTGCTGGAAAGCAGCTCTGTAAAGAAGGATTTGGTAGTCCTGGTTGACAACAAGCTAACCATGAGGCAGCAATGTGCCCTCGTGGCCAAGAAGGCCAATGGGCCCCTGGCCTGCACCAGGAGGAGTGTTGCCAGCAGGTCGAGGGAGGGGATCCTGCCCCTCTACTCAGCCCTGGGGAGGCCACACCTGGAGTACTGGGTCCAGTTCTGGGCTCCCCAGGACAAGAGGGATGTGGAGCTGCTGGAGAGAGTCCAGCGCAGGGCTACGAGGATGATCCAGGGCCTGGAACATCTGCCCTGTGAGGAAAGGCTGAGAGAGCTGGGCTTATTGAGCCTGAAGAAGAGAGGGCTGAGAGGAGACCTGATCAACATGTACACGTACCTTAAGGGAAAATGTAGGGAGGATGGGGCCAAACTCTTCTCGGTGGTGGCCACTGACAGGACAAGGTGTAATGCATACAAGTTGAAACACAGGAAGTTCCATCTCCATGTGAGGAAGAACTTCTTTCCTGTGCGGGTGCCAGAGCCCTGGCACAGGCTGCCCAGGGAGGCTGTGGAGGCTCCTTCTCTGGGGATTTTCAAAACCCACCTGGATGCCGCCCTGTGCCCCGTGCTCTGGGTGTCCCTGCTGGAGCAGGGGGGTTGGACGAGATGATCTCTAGAGGTCCCTTCCAACCTTCACCATTCTGAGATTCTGTATCTAATAGAACATTATTTATGTCAGGCCTGACAGCAAGATAAGTTGGTATCTGATTATGCTTGCTTGTAGGTATTAAATGGGAATGCATATCATTTTAAGTATGTTTGAAGTGGTTGTATGTAGCAATTTTATATGTACATAATAATTTCATGTAGCAGTTTATGTGTGTCCATAGTTATCCACAAATAGTTGTAAACTTTCTCAAACTTTCAGTACAAGAATTACAAATTGACCTGTGTTAGACTTATTTAACCTATTTATCAGCTCTGTTCCATTCCGAAAACCTAGTCTTGTCTTTGGTATGTAAGAAAAAAAATAATAAAATGAACAAACAAAAAAATTTAAGGGTGATTTCTGTATCTTTAGTTTTTCTTGCAAATATTTCATTCAGCTCTAGTCACATTGTATCTCTCCAAATGCAACTGTTAGCAAATCAAGAGAAATATTGTGCCAAGAAGGATTCCTGCACAGCATTCCGTATTTTATCTTAAAGCTTAGCTATCTGAATTTCTGCATGGTTTCAAAATGTGAAAAAAACACACTGTCTGCCACTGTTAAATGCCAATACAGAAGAGTTTAGGCTAAGTTTGCTTTGCTTTTTTGTTTGAATCCAGATTGCAGAAATAAAATAACAGTGAAAGCATCAGCCAGCCCTTGTCACAAAGCAGAAAGTGTTTTATGCCAATGTCGGGCTTAATGTCTGTGCTGACATCCTTTCCAAACCAAGAGGCTAATGATATGCATCTTTGAAACCAAAACTTTGAGCGCATATAACTTGTTTTGCGTTTCCTATCACTTCAAACTACAGCTGTATGTACTTCATTTGTCCAGATATAATCAGTTCTGGAATATGCACTGACCTTGGTCAAATATAGAAAAATCCCATTTTATAAGCAACAAAAAAAAACATACTGAATCTTGTGCACCAAATAAAGCATTTCTGTGCTAAGTGAACTGCAAAATTAAGGCCATTACCAGTTGCAGAAGGATAGAACAGTGAGAAAGAACCAGAGAAGTGTAAAAAAAAATCTAATTCATTGTTAGGCCAAATAAAGCAAAGTGCTCAAATAGATAGCTAATTTTAAACAGCTTAATGATGCATAAATTTAAAGGAAAGTTTATATGGGTATTTTGAGGCTTAATGGAGAGTCAGTAAGAGAAACCTACAGCAAAACAATGAAAGGTATTTAGATACTAGGTTCATACTAGGTCTTGTTCAAATCTGTAGACTTTAGACAAGCTTTCTGTTTAGCATATGAACAGCTAAGCATCTGTGAAAAGCCCTCAAGGGAATATTTTCTTCAAGCATTTAGGTTTAACCACTTTATAAGTATTTTAAAAAAAGAATACATGTTTCTGATCTGTTCAGTGGAATATTCCATCTAAAATAAAACAACTAAATTAAACTACTAGGATAATTTTATGCATAAAAGCATCACAACCCGCTGTTGTACAGAGTAATCTATTTGAAAACAAATGATGAGTGCTTAGTGCATTGGGATTGAAAAAGTTATTTCTATTCTTACTGAAATTATATAGCAAACAAAACAAACACAAAAAATGGATAGATTAACTCAGTAAATTTACCTCCCCCTTTTTTTTTGGCAGGCTATTTTCTATTAGAGAATCTGGGTTACATTTCATTATGGAGCCCAAAAGTTGCTGTAAACTTATTTGTATTAAATGTCTCTTTAGAGTTGGTGTTTA
>VZSV01000037.1:2832810-2883625 GCA_013398735.1 Nothocercus julius
TTTTTTTTTTCTTCCAAAGCTCTGTATTTTATTATGTGCTGCACTGTTGAAAACAGGACATAAAACTGATATGTTTAAAGTCAGTCCTCCACTGCTTGTGAGGCTAATTCTGTTTTAAGAAGTTCCTTTTATACTACAGCTTCCTATTAACTTTAGTTTCCTCCTAGGAAGTCCTGTGCTTCTGAATCTGGTTCTAGATTCTAAAGATTTGTACCTGCATCACACCACTTAGATAAAAGTCTTTGCTGTTCCATTTAGCTATAAATGACAGCCATAAATGACATTACATTTTATCTGTGCTGGATACGGGACTCCAGTGCAGCTGCTAGCAAGCAACATACAGGCCAATGTGCTAAAAAGCACAGAGCCCCAGTCTGACAGCCAATACTGCCCCAGTCTGACAGCCAATACTGTTCAAGTGAGCTAAAATTCATATGTTTTCATACACAGTTTCTGTGCTAGGAGAACTCTTTCTCAGCAAGCTTTTGGAGTATAAGAACCCATTTACCTGGATTAGTGAGATAAGAATCTTACTCAGCTAATGAAGTAATTCAAAATTACAGCTGGGCATACGTATCTGCAAACTCTTTTTTTATCTCTGTTGTTTAAATATAGGCAAGTAAGGCCTCATTTCATCTTTCTATAGGTCCTAGAACCAAACAATCTTCACCATGTCCTACGCCATATTGCTATTGGACCCTGCTGGATTAATACTTAAACTAGGAGAGAAATAAAATCTAATGAGAGTTCAGTTAGAAACCAGTAACAAATTCAAAACTCTGATTTTTTCCCTTAGATGGTTCCAAATGAAAAAAAAAAAAAAAAAAAAAAAAAGAAAATATAAATAAAAAAGGTAAGGCTTTTCTTGTAGAGCTCAGTTAAGTGTAATGAGGCTAGCTTATTCCAATGATCCACAACATTTTATAATGCTTTTCCTCTTTATTTGGAATCTGCTCTGATCTTGGGAATCCTCTCTGATCTTGGGTTGTGTGTCATTAGTGTGATGCCATTCACTTCAAAAGACCCGTGACTCCTTTGGCCAGGTGCTGTGATGATGGAAATCAAAGCTATGAGCTGATTCAGTAAGCGCAGAACTGACAGGTAAGGTCCAACTCTCGGTCTTCATTTCAGGATAGATTAGGGACCATCCTGACATGAATCAGCCATGTTGTAGTTAACAAGGAAAGATGAATCTGTGTATCAGAGACCGCCCAGCAATCCCCTTAGATGTCAGTAGTCTTTTAATCTTCTCTTGCATGAGGTGCAAAGCAGGGCCTGTAGACAAGAATTCTCCACGGCTGAGTATGCCTAGCACAGTTGCCACAGCACTGGGCTTCACGGAGTGATTGTAAGCAATGGACATGTGAAAGGTTGGTCTCTACAGGTTGGGGCTTATGCTTGGCTGATTTTATTTGTAAGGAGCTTTAAGGTCTTCCTACATGCGTGACAGGATTATTATCTGTACCTATGTGAATACTACTATGTGAGCTCGTATTTCAGACTTTCTTGCAAAAATTAATTTTCAACTTCTTTTTCAACTGTTTTTTACAGTAAGGTCTAGAACATAATTCTCTTGAACTCTGTCTTTCCTGTGGAATATTTCAATGAAAATTTCACTGAAATCAGGCCGTGGACTCAATAGATATCATGGAACATACAATAATTACCAAAAATATGAGAACTCCTTCCATTTCAGTGATGTATTTGGAATGACCTTAGCTCTTCTGTACTAGTAATCTAATGTTTATCGCTATTCCAAGCAAAGATATTTGTATATGCTTTTCTTTTGTCTTTACAACCCTGTTACATTTCTTCTATATCAGAGCTGAATTGTATCTCTGTATCATACTTCTTCCTCAATAGTAATACCTTAGTGAAATAAAAAAATCAGAATAGGAATAATATTTTTACTATTCAGTTTCAGATGTTTACCTTGAAAAGAGAACTTCCTTCCGAGATTTTTCTTTTTTTAATATAATCAAGGATATAAATATCCAACAGCATTAAAATATTTCCATGATTATGATGCAAAACAAGGCTGCAAATCTCAATTTCACATTTCACTATATTTGGTCATTGTTGTTTGCAAAGAATAGTAGATTATCTATGAATAGGATGCCTTTAGAACACCTGGCTGCTTAGAAACAAAGTGATGGACACATTGGAGGGCTTTGCTTTCTCTCTGGCCTACTTTTATGATAACTGAAATATTGGAGACAATTTGTAAACCTGCTAGTACTATAGCAGAGGTCGGATGTGATGGAATTTATATCACTTTTCCTTTTAGATTTTTAAACCACATGAAAAACAAGGATAGAGGTCCAACAAAGAAGTGATTTATTCTCAGTTAAAATACTAGCTATGTTAAAAACACTTGTTATTAAGTACTGCATATCCAAACCATGCTCAGAATAAGGCAAATGACACCAAATGTTGGTTAAAGTATATCTTGCCTTTTTTTTTTTTCCTTAAACTTTGGCAGTGCATATACTAAAAATATTCTACCTGATCTACACAGTACATTAATTATACTTTCTCCTTGATAAAAATCTATTAAATTATTGAAGTTTCAGAGCACAAATTATTTGAGTGCCTTATTATCTTTCTCATATTTCTGGATGGTTGAACTTTATGTCCAATTTGGATGGCACTGCCTCTCTGTGAATATTCTTTCTGAAACAGCGTAATATGGTTGAATTTATTAAAGTCTGAAACTTAGATTTTCCATGTAAAACATGTTATGCTTCAGATATTTTACCAGCATGAACTTTATAATAACATTTATAACATTCTTGTGATATAAGGAAAATCTCACTTTACAGAAGAGTAGAGCAACACACAGAAACAAAGCGTACAGGTCCGACTCTAGAAGGGAAATCATTGTAAAAAATCAGAATTAAGAAGACATAATTTTATGTTCATGGCATGGGTACCTGTTTCTGTCCTCAGTATGCTGCACTTTACACACTAGATTGTTTAGTAGGACTTCAATTTTTCTTTTCTTTTTTTTTTTTTTTTTGGTGTTGATTTTGTTAGGTGATTTGTCCAAAGCTTGATCCTGTACTACTGATAAGTTTTGGGAGTTACATAGAACTTGCTAGCTCTGTGCGTAAATGGCTAAATGGGATTGGCACAGAGAGAATACTTGGGAAACCAGGAACTTATCTGGCTCTTGTTTATGTGACATGACTTTCTGGGGACTGTTAAATGCTGAAGAAGCATCAAGAGGCACTGTTATCAAATAGGGAAATGAAAGGGTTGTAGCCTTACCATTCTGATTCTATTTATGTGCAGCTTGCACAGGCTAGAAGATCTATCCCTGTGCTAAGAATTTGCAGTCATTAATCACGACAATGTCCGTGTCTGAAAGGTAAACAGCGGGTAGTTTCAGTCTTAGAGTGCTATCTGCTATTTACTGTCAAACAATCTTTAAACAAAACACAAAACAGAAGCAGTATTTTATTCTGCTTATATGCTTGAGATCGTTTTAATTCAGATGTTACAATCACATCTTGAAATCATTAATGCTACTTGAAGCTTGCCTGGTATTCTTATTTGTCTTGAAATTGCTTAGCTCAAGCAGAACCTGAAATACTGATTCTGCACGAGCAACTTGTTAAAATTTTGTAATCACCTTAAACAAAAAAAATATAACAGGTTGTTATTTGTCCTCTCTTGGGCTTTGTCTGCCTAATCAAAGTGTAGTATACTAGACACTGGAAATGCTACTGAATTAAAACTATTCTGTTTGCTACCTTCTCTTGGATAGAGACCAGTACCAAGTAATGTTTAAGATAGTGCAAGGAACAACACAGTGCACAAAAAAAGGTGGATGTAGTAGGCTGGGCTTAATCATAAATTGATTAAGTCACTCCCATAACAAGTCTCTGTGCTATGCAGTAATTAGGATGATACTGATCAAAAAGCTGAAAAGTAATTGTGATACAATTCTTTCATTGGCTTTGCTTTCAAAAAATAATCCAAGTCACTGCACATTGTCACTGATTACCGTTTCCATTCTCTTTTTTTTCTTTAGGTTATCACTTAGGTTATCACTGACCTTAGCATTGTATCACCAAACTGACTTGTGTTCTCCCTTTCTCTAGATGTTTCCAGATGTGTGGCTGAGAGGAAGTACACCCAGGAACAAGCTCGCAAGGAATTTCAACAAGTGTTTATCCCCGAATGCAATGATGATGGCACATATAGTCAGGTTGAAATTTTTGGATTTGGTATTTTGCATGTCTGAAAGATTAGACTTTATGTGTGTTTGCAGAAAATAAATAAAAAAAAAAAGTAATGTAATGAAATGTGATTTCAAAATGAAATGTAATTTGTGCTAACACTGAGGTTAAAAAATGGAAGGAAAATTTTTGCTCTATGCCAGCTGAGTGCTTGTATTTTTTCTTCAGAGCTGGCCAGCAAAAGAGCCAAACATTACTGTTGTTAATGTGATACACTCCCTGTTCCTCTAAACTGAGGCAGCTGAGTCATTCTTGTATACTCCTCAGGTGGTAAAATGTTTGAAATTTCTGATTTGCTCCTGGTCTGAACCAGAAATCTTGTGACAACAGTCATGCTAAAGCATGAATCATACAGGAATCTTCCCTAGTCTCAGCTGAACTTAGGCACAAGCATACAGCTTGAGACTAATTTATGCAGGTTAGCTCGTAGAATTCAGAAGGGATGAAGTTAAAAGCTTATTCTTTGGCATATATACTAATCATGGTTGTTTTCTACTGCCTTTGTACTGCTTTTAATTTGCAAAGTTGTGCACAAACAATCAACTTAAGTGTAGCAAAGGAAGTGATATTGGCCTTCAGGAAATAAAATGCAATTGATTTCTAAGAGGAATTCCAAGAGTTTCCTTTCTGACAGCTTGGGAGATGAATAATGCTGGCAGAAGCACTGCGTCCTGCTCTTTCAGTGGGTGGAACAATATGTTCTCTGTGTGAAAAAGAACTCAGAATTGCTTACTTCAGGAACAGTTTATGTTTCCCCTGAGGACCCTCACTGTGAAGTTTTCGTAACACCTGCACCTTGCTCTTCTGAAATAGAGCATAAGCAACAACACATTTCAATAGTTTTATCTTCCTCTGTAGCTGAAGGTCCTACCACACTGTGCTCAAAAGAAGCTCGTCTTTATGCTAAGAAATTACATATTGCACTGAAATTAAGGTCCTTTACAGTTTATTATTCTAGACTTCACCAATACAGTTTGTTGGACTAGCCATTTGTTCATGTGTCATCAATGCTTTGGTATAATAGAGACATGTCTCAAAGACTGCACATGATTTGTATCATTTTTGACAGGTTCAGTGCCATAGTTACACTGGGTACTGCTGGTGTGTCACTCCTAATGGCCGTCCTATCAGTGGTACTGCTGTGGCCCACAAAACTCCCCGGTGCCCAGGTAAGATTTGTTTGGCCGGTGAGGTTATAACACTGTGTCAAGAATAACAGTCAGGTTCACTAGTGGCATCTACGGTTGGACTCGATGATCTTATAGGCCTTTTCTAATCATAATGATTCTGTGATTCTATAATCTGATTGGACTTAAGGAAAAAAATCTTCACCAGGAGCGTGGTTCATCACAGCTACGTGTGCCTACAAAGACTATGGATTCTCCATCCTTGGGGATTTCCAAAACTTGACTGAATGGGGTCCCGGGCAAGTTGTTCTGTCTTTGAAGTTAGCCCTGCTTGAGGTCTTCAGAGGTCACTTCAAACCTAAATATTTGTGCGATTTCATCTACTTTATTTGTACTGTAATTTAGCAATCAAGGGAATTTTCTGCTGTGGATATTTGTATGATATATATAGCTTATATATTAAACCATATAAGTGCTTTGCTGACGTAGTTCTCTCTTATTAGTAAACTCACTACAAAAATTCCAGAGGATTTTGCCTTTTAGATATTTTAAGTACTTCGATTACAGAAAAAAATGCCAACACCAAGAAAAATATTGGGTGTGAATGTAGCCCACTAAAATAGCTTCTACAGAAAATCTGATAAATGGCCAAACGTAGTGAAAAAAAAAATGAAATGAAGCACAAAGAACATAATGGAATCCTTGTCTGTAGAAATTAATTGGCAACTTGAACTCATTGCTCCATGCACTGCCCTTTATCTTTCATCAGGACAATTAACAACTTCACCTTTTTAAGGAGTTTGCTTCTGACCCTATTTCATTGACGCTAATAATATATATAATGAAGCCTCAGTGCATAAGTAAATGCCAGAATTACTGGTCACCTTGTTTGAGGCTGACAGAATTGCAGCCCTTCAACAGAAACATCTCTGAATATACTTGTGCCCTTTGTATTATGTTTTTGCTCTTGTGGCAAGACCATTCCCTTTCAGAGACTGAAAGGAATAACTAGTAAGTTAAATAAATTAACCTTGTAATATAAATTAAGCTGAAAAGGTGTCTTTGCAAAAGCAAAGGTGGATTCCTGTTGAAAGTTCACCTGACATGATCTACTTCAATTGATCAACTACCATATTGATGTTTTTAATAAATCGATGAAGGAAGAAAATCTTTGTTGAGATTTTTTTCTCTAGTCTCTTTCTTCCTTCATCTTTTTATTAAAAAAACACTAAAAACATCATCAAAAACTACTACTACAAAGACTCTCAAAAGTTATTTCCCACTTTTAAGTCTGTCTAGTTTAAATGATTTGCAGAGCCTTCCGTTGATTTAGTCTGTGGGTAAACTTTAGTTAAAAAGAATAATCTTCAGTCTAATCCACTTGATGAAGTCTAAAATGGGATATATGTTGAAGAGTCAATGTGGCATGACAGTGGTTTGTGAAAAGTCATATAAAACATTTACATATGAATATGACCCTGTTTATAACTGGATCATGGCTTCAGAAGACACAGATAGTTAGGATAGCATTTATGTGCTTCAACATAAACAGAGATGTTTCTGCACATTCACAATTGTGGCCTCTTTGAAAGTGTACCTTCATTACTTTCTTTGTGATATCTATTTGTGTCATAAAGGCCTTGTAGCTTCCTCAGTTTCACCTACATCAGTAAAGAAAGAATTATGTATAGGCTGAAATTTCAACACGTAATTGTTTGGCAACTGTCATAATATGTGACTTTTTGAGTCAAAGTTTTGCTAAATTGCTTAAGGTAAATTCATTTCATTTTGTGTGTTTAATATTTAGTTTCAGGTTGATTAGTAGTTTCACAGAAAAACTCCACCAATAATTCCCCTCAATAATATATTCTTATGAATAACAGATAACCTGACAAATTGTTTCTTTTTTTTTTTTTTTTTTTTTTAGAGGCATGGGAAGAAAAGTTAGTTTTACAGACATGTCAAGGAGAGGGGATTCTAGCATTCTATTTTAATGTATAGTTCAGGGATAATAAGACTGCTTTGGGGTTCAAGCGGGTAAGCAGAACCTGATTCTGCTGCGTGGAAGGCCAAGGATAGTTCTCTAGCTCATTAGATGCTTTGGGGCTGGCTCTGCAGAATTTTTCCTCTGCTTGTATTGGCACTCTTATGTTTACTGCTCACCACTTTATTTTTGTCCCCTAGGAAAGAATTCCCGCTTCAGTAGAATTCAGAAATTAACTGGAAGCACTGGGGTATTTCGCAGTTGTAGTGGGGTAAGGGCTTGGTCTCAAATAGGTCTGAGCAAACCTCTTCATTCAGTTATGAGGACAGATACAGATTTCCTCAGAGAATTGCATAACATAGTAAAGCAAAACTTTGTGCTTACACTGCCTGAAGAAGAATTACACCTCTCTCTCATTTCTCACTGTTTACTCAGAATGACACTGTTTAGTATAACAAAGCTTGTTTTTTTAATTTCTTGTTTTTTTTTTTTTTTTCCAGCAGAACTGTTGATGTTTGACAGAACGCCATTGATTCACTTTTATATTTTTTCTTTAGCACTATTATGCACAGAAATTTCAGTCAAAATATTAGTAGCTATACTGAAGTTGAAGAGATGTGCTGCTGTCTTGGATTGTGGGATCATATAATTTCCCAGATTTTTGTCCCTAGTCAGTCTAATACATTATTTTTGTGGTTGCTAACCTCTTTTGAGGCACTGTCTATTTCTTCATAGTGAAAGCAGATCTCTTGTAGTAATGGCATCCTGACAGATGCATTTTTATGCAGCCTTAACTTGCCTCTGTTTATTCTGCAGGAATGGTATTATAGTTATTTCAAAGAGGTTTATGCACTAGCACAAGGCTTTTATTTTCTCCTGGGATCACTTTTGCCATTTTCCCTCTAGAGCAGAAACCCTGCAGACTATCAAGATGACAGATAGAGAATGTTGTGAATGCTCTTTTGGAATGATTTTCTCGTAGGAATATTGTACCATTGTACCATTTCATAGGAAATATGGTACAATAGTATATGTGAAAATTTCTCTCCTAAATACAAATTTTCAGTGTTTTTAATTCTCTTTTAGCAGTAACTGGACAGATAAGGCTTGCCAAGACCTGCCTCGTATTTACTTTGTGATATAGATAGGCTGAATAAATTTATCCAACTTTTTAATTCCTTATCCACATAATATGATTCTTCCTAAAGCTCTCTCAGATCCTGCGATAGAAAATATATTTTTTTATGTATCTGCAGTATTTGAATGAGCAACTAATTGCTCACTCTGCTGTTGTGGTTACTCTTATTAAAACTGTGTTTTTTTACTAGGGACAAAAGATATGAAGGGATGGAGATTCTAAAAAAGAGAAAGTCTCTTTCCAATGGATTCCTGTAAAACCCTCCATTTAATTACTGTATCCTTACCTGAAAAAGCTTCTCACCCATCCTTTCCAGTCCTTCCCACACCAGCACTTGGTACTGCTAAAACACACATGATAAATCTTAAAATGCCATTCCACTCCATGGGTGTAATCTGCACTATTCCAGGAGCAGTGGTGAGAAGGAGAGTAAATCAAACACATTCCCATGACAGCTTTAAAAAGACAGCTCCTTAAAAATGATTTATGTCCCCCAATCGTTTCACTAAAAACACCATACATAAAATAATAGACATTTTTACAACTCCCCATTTCTGTTATCAGCACTGCAGAGAACTGTAGAAATTCCAACACCAGAGTCCTGGGAAATAGGTCAGAAATTGAGAAGCAGGTGTTAAATTGTCACAGGAATATGAAGTGTTCTCCTATTGTAGGATTTGTCTGCCACTTTAACTCTTCTAGTTTTCTACCATAGCATGGCAATGAGATGGCAGAGGGATAGTGACATATTTTATTGTTGGTTTGCTTTGCTTTTAAGATGCCATCTATTCTCTAAGGCAAAAATATGACTACCTTCAAAAAATTCACAACTCTTCCAGTCTGTTTAATATTATCATCAAATAATATAATGAAAATGAATATATTTGTAAAAGCATTTTTTTTAGTTTCTTTTGTTAACTGAGAAATATTGCTTTTGTTAACTGAGAAAAATTTCCATCTGTGAATTATCTAGTTCGTCTGTCCCTGTACATAGTACTTTCCCTATGCATATACACTCATACATCCGTAAATATAGGACATGTACAGTTTATGTTCCTGTTTCTTGTTCTCTGCATTCAATAATTACTTATCAAGTATTCCTTATCAGGAGATCAAAAGTTGTTATCCAGAACAGGTAATAGTAAGCATTCCCTTTCTCCTTTAAATTCCAATAATATGTGATCAGAACTATATAAAACATGTATGTTAAAATCATAAACCACAAAAATCATATTGCATTCCCTGAAAGATTTACCATGCATCAGATATTGTTTGACTGAAACTGGTATGAATTGTGAGTTTTGTAATAAACCAAGGCATGAATATTTCTACCATTTAAAAAAAAAAATCATCAGAATCATGGATGGAAAGCTAAGCAAATGGAGGAGATAAATATATATGAGTTAGAATGATAGTAAATTATTCTTGTTAAAATAATGGTGATGAATCTAGCATCTCTTCTTGCCTTCTCCACTAGCATCAATATATTTCTGTGGTGTGTTTCAGTTGCTTATAGTGCATTAAAAACTTGAAAGTTGATTTGTATTGCCTAACTTTTAGAAAAGTTATATACTGTGATTTCTGCTTATTGCTTGACTGAACATTTGAGCACTTCTGTCATGAGTATTGAAGATAAAATTTTCTAAGTGCTTTCATTTGTTACCTCCTATCCCCATTTAAGCTAGAAGTACTTCTAACTCAAAGATATTCAGAAAATGGTAGAAATAAACAATGTAAGTTCACTAAAATTCCCACCAACTCAGACTGAATACCAAAACAAATTTTCTGCCACTATTTATTCACATAAATTTAAAAACCCAAGTGAAAGTATGCCAAGGGCATTGGTTTTACTTTTTGGGAAGTTCTGTGAATATTTTCTTTATCTTCCCATGGGTGTACACAAAAATGAATGTCAGCTTAGGGAACCTAATTTCCCAACCTTCATGTAGTTTCACAGTGAAATTAGTTTCACTATGCTATAGTTAGTCTTCGTGAACACCAGTGTATCTCTACACCCACCAATTTTCTTTCAAAATGTAGGTAAAAGAACACAAAGCATAGAAGAAAAAGTCTTTTTTTTTTTTTTTTCCTGATTCTGATTAGTTTTGCATAGTCATCATTTCTCACCATTTCACACACATGTGGAGTAATCTGAAGGCATCTTGATGTTAATGAAATTGGGAAAGGCTTTTCGACTTTTGGTTTAGGATATGGAATACTGTATACATTTCACAGATGCTTTAAATTGCTTAGATAGGAACTCAATTTTCTCTTCCATTTATACTGCTAGTTCTGAGTGTATGTAGAGAATAGATATTTAATTTTAAGTGTTATTTAAATTAAGGTTTCACTTTTTTATTCTTTGTAGGGCAAGTGAGTTATCAGTGAGTATTCATAAAAACATCCACCTGTAAGGACCTCTTTTGTACTGTCAAATTGGTGTAAATCTCTTTACTGTGATTGTGAGTCAGACCGAAGACCTCTGGATCTGTGAGAGAATTTATAATTATACTCCTCTGCATCAAAATTAAATTGAGAAACTACATAGTTAATTGTAGCTGGATGGAATCTTAGGAAAGACTTGGAACATTTATCTGTAGTGCAATTAGAGAAAAACTGTAATTTCATACACAGTGGTTGCTATACCTGAAACATTGTGCTTGAATTCCAGGTGAGTTTCTTATCAAATTCAAACCAGCTCCCTAAAATCTCAGATCGTCTGACTTCAGATATCATGAATACAAGAATCTGCCTTCTCTTCAGGTTGAATAACAAGTCTTAGTATTCTGAATTAATACTGATGCAACTTTTGCTAAGTATTTTGAATTTCCGATGATTCAAACATGATTCAAGAAAAAAAAAACACTACCACAATAAGTCCTAACTAGAATATTTTTGATATGAATGTTTAAAAACTTCATTAAAAGCTGAATTCTTGAGATGGTAATTCAGCTTGACTTCATGGTCATGTATTCTTTTATGGAGGCTTTCAAATATGCATGCCAGATTTGTTATGTCAGCTGTTTCTTCTGCGGCAGACTTTCTTGTCCTAATTTCATGCTGAAGTAACCATCAGTTCAGAATGGTAAAAAAGGCTCTGACACAGTGAGTTTTCTTCCTTAAATGTTTATTTTAGTACAAATTTATCATAGTGCAAGGGTGGGCATTTTTGTTTGTTTGTTTAATTCCTAGTGAATTTAGTTCTCCCAAAGGGAAATAAATTAACGTGGTTAAGGAAACCAAATCATTTTGAGATCTGTCCTGCACCAGAGACTGCAAGCGAATAAGATTTCATACAGTGAGAGGACTATGCATGTGATTGTAGAATGTGGCATCTCTGCGTCTGCTTGGCAGGGACAGTATGAATGTGCAGCACATGAACATGTGCTTGCATTTGTATTCATTTAGTGTTTAATGTCATCCCTTTCTCTGTTTAATAAATGTATCTGTAGTCAGTAATATGATGGTGCAGATATCTGCCAAGCTATAGTCTCTGGCTTGCAAAAGAAGAATTGTCCGGTATTTATGGCTGTAATAAGCATGGAGGAATCTGAACTGTCTTAGAAAACAATAAGGAAAGTGGCATTTTTTTGGTTAATTCCTTTTTCCAATTGCAGGTTCTGTAAGTGAGAAATTGCCACAACGAGAAGGTGCAGGAAAAGCAGGTAAATATCTTAGAATTCCTTTTAAATATAAACTAAAATAGCTGTAGGATGTAACACCTTCATTTCTCATAGTTTCAAAGTATCAATGTACATATATAATGTATATTATATGCATATATTTTATATATGTACATATATGCATGCACATGTGCTGTTATTTTATATGCTTATTGAAGGCTTTAGTAAGCTTTGGCATATAAATATAGATTCATGTATGTGTGTGTTTGTCTATACAGGCTATGTTCTAGACTCGGCCCTACAAACTTTACAATACTGAGCTGATGGGAAAACTGTTTTTCTTCCTGTAGTTATTCTCTCAGTTCTTCTGCTATTCCATTTTTCTCGCTCTGGAGGACAGATTATTCTGTCTGTTTGCTAAAGCCAACATTCTGGAGTCCCACGATCACTTTATCTTCATAGCAACCAATGCTTGAGTTTTCTTGAATATAGCACTTTTTCAATACTGTGATTAATTCAACTGATGGCTTACTCATGGCCAGATGATTTTTGTTAATAGAGATAGATCATGGTGCTTATTATGTCATCAGAACACAACTCCAACATAGCTGGTAGATGTAACTGAGAGATATTTGTGCTCTGACCAAAGAGCCCTCACTCTTCAAATACTTAAATAAATTTTAAAGTCTGCTGAAAATAATATAGGAAATATTGATCTCAGTTACCCAATTTTAATTAAGTTATTTGTATTTCTTCTAAAACAAATGAATACCCATTTTGATTCACTCTGAGTGTAATTCATACAATTTTTTCAGATACTTTTATAGCATTATAATATACCAAACATTTAAATAAATGATTGTGCTATTAGGTTAAAAAAATCAGTATTTATTTAATGGCTAATAATGACAAGGTATTTAATAATCAGTAGAAAATCTTTCCTTTGTATATTTCCAGAAAAATTGTGCGCTCCAGCAACCTTAGGTTTCCCATTACTTTCTGGGAAAATTTCCTTTAGATCAGGAATTTCATTTTTGGTTTTGAACTATGTGAACTGTCTAATATTTAAACTTATAACATTACTTAAAAAAAGAAGCTTAAATGAACATAATTTATCATATTTCTGTCCTCGTCATAAATATTTACATCACAAATGATAAAGTTTCATTTTACTTATGCCTTCTTTTTACTCTCCAGCATGAACTTGCAGCACAAAGGGCAACTGTCTGGGTTCACAGGTGGTTCCTGGTTCTTCTCAGATACCACTTTCTTCCTCTCCTCACCCTTCTTCTTCTCCCCACCAGTCACTACCGTATGTTTTAAATAAAGTAATATTATCAAACACATCACAACCTCTCAAGAGACCATCACAGATTTATGAATCAGCTCATCTGTTTGAGTTAAAGATCTGTGCTTTGACTTCACAATTAGTACAGTTGAAATATTTTATAGCTCGGTAATACAAATGCTTGAAAGACCATGGCAGTAGTTTTTGGAGTAACCAAACATTTAGTATACTTCCCTTCTTTCCTGTCTTCCTTCTACCTGGCTTTTATGGACTAGCCTGAGGTACTTGCATAGGTGTAGCTGCTAACATCATAACCAGGCAAACTTTCTTGGGCTCATGATGTTCTCTATACTGCAGAGGATATTCTCCAGACCTTCAGGTCTGGTCTTGAAGACTAACCTCAACAGGAAGCTTAAGGTTAGTCTGAGTCAATTTCTTCTTTCAATATGTCCTGCACAAACTTACAAGAGAAGAGGACCCGGCAGGCCATGTCCGATGCAGTTCTGCAGCTTGCTTTCTCTAGGTACTTTAACAACGAGAAGAAAAATAATCCAGATGGAGATTCTGGAAATCAAGAACTGTATTTGCATGTTTGCAAGTTTGCATATTAAACCAAACAGGGCCAGATCTTGAAGGACACTTCTTAATGTATCTTCCTTTAGACCTCACAGTGCCCTCCTTTAGCTGTTAGTGAAAATACTCAGATTATTTGAAAAACATGGATATCTGAGACAATATTACATCAAGTATTCTCTAATTCTTAGTTGACTGCCTGACTGGAAACTTCTTTGTAACTCAGTTTTAATAGCAGAATGGTGTCTGTTCACATGTATACACATATGGACTGTAATATCAGCCTGGGAATATCCTGTCAGCCAGGAATTCTTATGAGGATAACAGGAAGTAGTTAATTAACATGAAGATGCTACGGATTACTCTGAAATTATAGTTATGCAACTGCTCTGAAATTCGACAGTTGATATTCTGCCCTGAATTTTGTTATGAACAATAAAGTACTACATGCGACTTCATTCTGAAAACAAAAAGTTTTATTTTTTTAAAAGTGGCTGGGTGCATGGTAAAATTTGCCTACCCTAGGCTGCTCCCTAAAAATTTGCAGGCTTTCTGAACCACTGATGACCTGAATGTATGTCATGATTCTTAGTTCACTGGAATACTTGAAGGCCTCTCTGAAATTCATGTATGGTCTTATTCCACCACCCAGAGGACACCACAGAAAAGCCATCAAAACTAACGAGAAGTGACAGTTTGTTATGCCATTGGAGCAAAGTATCCTGTCATTGCATCAACATGAAGAATGAACATTTCTTAAAGCAAGTCTTCTTATGTTTAAGTTAAAACACTTTGAAATGAAAATATATTTGCATTGCTACTGCTTGTGAAAAGCAAGGAGATTAGTGTTTCATGGCTGTAAATTTGATGTTTATCTGGTATCAGGATTTATGTGGTATCTGTATTTGCTATGAAGTAGGTTGCAGCCTCCAAATGAGAAGGACAGAGTGCTTCCAAATCTTTTACATGAGCTGCATGAAGACAATACAGACTATGGGACTGACAGCAAAGAGAACAGGAAGTAGCTGTTCTGAGTCGCGGTAGAAAGGAAAAATGAAACAGGTAGCTTGTTATCCTTAAAACTACTACTTACAGTTACCATGGTAGAACTATGTGCAAGAGGAAGCTTCACAGCAACCTTTGTTTCTAGCTTCTGTGTAAATATCAGGAAAACAATCTGGAAGCTGTGTTGGTCTCAGCGGTGAAACTGCAAGAAATACTAATAAAAGACATGGAAGATTACTTTTAGTTGCATGGCACCTTGGTCCTGGAGTTAGCTCTATTTTGTAGGAAACAGCAGCAGCAGTATCAAGGCCTGCTAGGTCCTGTTTATTTAAGATCTGAAATAATTTTAGATAAGGAATATGTAATAACGATGTGTCTTTGAATGCAGCTCTAATCTCAAAGATTGCTAACTGAAATATTTTTTTTTTCATATTGAGATTTTCTTTTCCAGCACTGCTTCCCATGTATTATAGTGAATCTAAAAATTACCCCTATATGCTGATCATTTCTTGTAAATTTTCCTCCCTCTTGTCTTGCAGTAATGGTTGGGTTGTGGACGATGGAGATGGCTGACGGAAGGATAACAGCAGTGCAAACAATCTTCTGATTCTTTAGTCTATTAATCTTGCTTATAAAACCAGTCTGTCTGTCTGTTATATAGATTCTGCTATACCTTTTGTTTTAAGGTATCAGCATGTTTGCAAGCACTCATTCATCCCAAGCTACTTTTGCTTTCACAGGGTTTACCCTAATATACTTTCATCCAACTACTTTTTAGAAATGTTGGTCTGATCGGTTAACAGTTTATAGGAGTCAATGTACATCATTAAAAATGAAGGATTACTGTCTGCAAAGTGACCTGATCACTTCGTATCTCATCAAAGACCCATAATCAATTCATCAGTCATAACCTTAAAAGCCGTTCATTTATAGTCTGTAGTTTGTAGGTGTAATATGTCTGTGCTTTGCAATACATATTACTGATGCTTAAATTACTGTTTGTTTACCGGCCGGGGCTATGTGCAAATCATTAGTATCAATCATGTATGTACACTTATTTAGCTTACTCTCATAATTGTAGTCTCCTTGCAAATCTTTTCCATTCTGAATTCAGATGATGCCTCAGCTCCTGCGCTGGAGACTCAGCCTCAAGGTGATGAAGAAGGTGAGCACCCTTAAGAACTGAAATAGAACGATATTGAACTGGGACCATATACCAAAGCACCAGATGTTCCTTTAGAATAAGGATAATGAAATTTGAAGTTGAAAGTAAAAATTGAAGGTTTCCGCGCTTTTGCTTATAAATAACAAATTTCACGAGATAACTTTGATGCAGCATTATAACAGTGTCAAATTGATTGTCACTTCCAAGGCTAGAAACAGTTTTAAGTTTAAGCTGCAGTAAAGATTAAAATTGTATGGCTAAATGAGAAAGAAGAAGGAACAATTCTGTCCATACTCTATTACTGCTAATAAAATGTTTGTGTTTTTCCAGGGTTATTTATGTCTGGTGAAGTTCATTGCTCTATAAATGAGGTGCTCGAGGGCTGTATATACAATAGTAGTTCTATACTGAGACTATCTTATCACTCAGTGTAAATCTGGCAGAATCTGATTCAAAGTTGTTACATGTTTTGGAACAACATCAGGATAATTTTATTTTGACTAAATATAATTATATTCTACAAGCATTTCTTTCAACTTTTTGTATGATTGGAATAAGGGAGGAACTTTTCAAAAGGAGTTAGGACACTATTCATTGCTGTACAATTTTTCCTTTGACTTTTCATGAATGAAAAGTTTAACTTTTTACAGAAAATAGCATGCCCTTTTTCTTTTTTATGTTTGAGTAGCTTTAAAACTCACAGCTAATATTCAGTATCTAGTAACTTTTAAAAATCTGTGACATCTACAAATTTTGTAATTTTTTTTGCTTTATTCTAGATATAGCTTCTCGATATCCTACATTATGGACTGAACAAGTAAAGAGCAGACAAAACAAAACCAATAAAAGCTCAGGTAAGAATCTGTGGTACCATTGCTGTGGTATCACAGCTGTAAAGCTGTGTATAAAACCTTATTAAAACTGAAAGTATGAAAGTGAAAGTCATTTTAATAACCATTATGCTTCTACTCTCATCACAGTAGTAACTGAACAATTTGCTTTGTGATGCTTTAGTAGAATTATGTATCATTCCACATTCATTTTATGTGGAAATATTTTTGGCCAAGCTTCAGCTGGTGAAAATTCATCACTCCACTAAAGCCTCTGGCCCACGCCTGATTCTTTCTGTGAGCAGATCTGATAGTTTATTTTTCGCATTCTCTTTAATTCTTTCTTTTTGTTTTCTCTTTGTATTGTCATTATTTTGGTGATGGGTAACAAGAAGATACTTGTAAAAGGATGATGAGAGTTACTAATTTTGGTGGTCAATCTTAGAAGACAAACCTGAAAATCCTATCAGAACACAATTAACAGGAAACTGGGTAGACAATGTTACCTGTTTGTTTCTTCTATCACGGTATAATTTTACAGTCATCTGGTATTTTACAACATCATTGCCAGTTTAATATATATTAATTATGTTGCCTTTTTATAATTGCTAAATTATGGCTTGGATTTTCCACTGCTCTTCAGAAATAAGCTTAGGAAAGCTGGGCTAGAAATGCCAGTCAAATGTGTGAAGACTGAAGCTTCTCAAATACTGACATAAGTTCAGTGCTTTGATGCGCTTTTGAGGCTTTCCTCATTGCTCCTTCCTTTCAGTACAATAATCTTTAGAGAAACTCCCTGAGTTTCCTGGATTCTTTTGCTCTGGGAAATTGTTTATTTTCAAAGGAAATATTAATAATAAAGGCCATGACTCAGTAAATCACCCAAAAGCACACTTAAGATCCAGTGGAAATGGAGCTTATGCTTTACATCAAACACTGTGCTTAAGGATTTTACTGAACAGAGGCCTGAAAAGATTTAAGAAGATAAGCAATCATAATTTAAAAAGACAAGTAGTCTTTATAAGAGGGAAAGACATTTTCTTACTAAGAGGTTCACAGATTCCTTTATATAAATTATTTTTAACACCAAAACAATAGTTATTAATGCTTTTTTCCTCTCCTTAACACTCCAGGAGGCACTCAAGAAAAAGACTTTAAACAGTGCAAGCAAGTGCTTGAACCAAACACTTTTCATGATGCAGTTTTGTTCTAGACAAAGCAGAATTCCTTTGGGACTTCTGCTGTGTAAAACCAGCCTGTAGCAATATGTTACTTTTAGGGGTATTTATTTCATTTTTATAACATTAGAGACCAGCAAGGTCTGAAACAAGATTTGAAGAGTTTGGAGCATAGCTGTTGTAATTGAAAGCCTAAACACACAAACATACAAACAAAAAAACACCAGAGGAAAAGCTGGGATTTTTTTAATAGGAGATTGTAAGCTCCAGTTTGTCTAAGGTCATAATTACTGAAAAAAAAAAAAGGAACATAGGAACATAGTCTAAACATAGTCTACCTGTACATATTGTGATTGCTAGCCTATGGTGCAGTAGCATGAAAAGCATTACTCTGTTGAATATTCTATGCACACAAAACCTCTGAAGAGTTTGTACAAAGGCTGTCAGCAGATGCTACCACATACTCGCTGATACTGTTACACCAGGTAGCCCAAGTACTGCACGTGAGCAGTTACTACATAGCTAGTCTTGCATCAGTTTATAAGCATACCTGATGTTCTAGAAAGGACCACTGCTATCTCTGCTGTTACTTTGTTTATCACCTAAGTGATAGGACATTATCAATCAAAACGAATCCAAAGGTTAAAACCCTTGGATTGATTGTGTTAGGCAACACATCTTTGATGTGTTTTAGTAACCCAGGTGCTTTTAACAAAATTATTGTGGTGCAAATAACAGAATGACCTAGCCCTGTACATAAAAAACCCTAGCAAAATCATAATGCTATCAATTTCATATAAATTGCATATAAAAAAAATCATAATACTATAAATTTCAAACAAATTGCAGTTATCCTACTTACAGGCTACCTACTTTAGTCTATATTGTTCTTATTTTATATATTTTTTACTTGAATTTACATCCTAATATGTTACGGTCAACAAATTATGGCTGAAGATTGTCCTGATTTGAGAAGTTATCCTGTTCAGGAGAATGTTTTTGTGGGTTAAGGCTCACATTGCATTTATTATACTTATCCTGAAGTGCTTTGCTTTTGCTATTCTGCAAATGACCTGCCAATCATTAGTCAATAAAATAAGTGCTTTTAGTATTTGGAATATAGATAGAAAATAATGTCCAAGAAAATTCTAGTTTACAGTAGCTATCCAGTGTTTTTGTTTGATTTAAATCAATCTAAATTAATTTAGCACAGAAAAATGACATTTGGAATATTTACAGATGCAGAGCATGAAATTAATGGATTATATTTCCATGACATATAATGGTTTCTGGTGCATATTCTTACTGTTGGTTCAGAGAAATGGACTTCTGATGCTCATAAAAGGAGCTTGCAGAAGTGAAATTTAGCTTATTAACTTTTGATGACAAAATGTTACTCCTGGCAAAATCCGCTTCAACATCAGATGATATAACAAATCTGTTTAGAATAATGACTGAAGATAGAAACATTTGACTCTGTATTTTAGCTATTTTTGTGTGTTGAAAATCATTTTCAAATGTTATTTTTCTAGACTTTTTCTTCACAGAAAACATGTATCTGGCTTCTAAATAATGTAGTGTTTCCTACAATTTTTAAATTTTATTTATATGCTTCTCTGCCTTTATAGTTATTTTATTTTATTTTATTTTATTTTATTTTATTTTATTTTATTTTATTTTATTTTATTTTATTTTATTTTATTTTATTTTATTTTATTTTATTNAAAATTATTTTGGTTTTGCCTTTGGTTTTGCCATAGCAGGTTGGCAAAAATATGAAGACTTATAGCAACAGGTAGCAAAAAAAAAAAAAAAAAAAGAAAAGAAAAGAAAGAAATGCATTGGAAATGCTTAGCTGTTTAGTTCCTGAGTAAGACATCAAAATTTAGCAGTCTATGCACTTCTGTCTGTATGTAAATTCTGTGTTTAAGCTCCAGCTGTAGTCAGTGATGAGTCAGCATAGACACTGATGCCTAGAGAGCAGTCACTTCTGTCATGAGGTTAACACACTTGGTCAGTTAACTAGATATCTGGACCACAATGAGTGTGGTGACTACTAGCACCTAGTTCATGTGAAAACACCAATGTTTTTGACCCCTACATTTAGATGAACTGAATCCTACCCCAATATCGGGTGAAAATCCATGTAGCCTTTTGTAAAGTTCACATGACATAAGGGCTTTTGTCTTAAAGGAGACATTTTAGTATAGGTCTTCAACAGTTACTAGTTACTGTAGCCTCAGGACTATTTGCAGCGAGGATATGGATGGAAGGTGCTACATTGCACTGTTAGCTTTCCCTTGATAAATCTGACCTACTAGCAGATTGAGAACCAAATGTCACATTTTTCAGAGAATATATATCATTTTTTGAGTTTGAGTCCAGACAAAGAAGGATAATTTGACCACTTGTTGCAATGGTCTTTGATGCTCAGGCTTGAATTTCGGAGGCAAAATATTTCTAGTAGTGTGATGTAGGAGCACTTCCAGTGATAACAGTATTTTAAAAATTCCTAAAATACTGAGTAGTACATTATTAAGTAATTTTTAAGTACACTTCCATAACACACATGATAATGAGAATAAATAACTTGCAATATGAAATTTCATTAAAACAAAGTCAAAAAAGCATGCATAATTTAGAACATACTTTCGTATTTGCTTAAAATGATTAGAGGTTCTAGTGTTTGTATAATTAAGTTAAAAGTTTCAAGATCATATAACATATCAGTGGGTAAGAGACATTAAAGTCTCATGGATTTTCCATTGTGTTCTATTTGCTTTTTATTAATATTTTTTTTTTCTGCTGGTTTCTTAAGGATTAAATAGTAAGGCATTTTTAGCACACATGATTTATATCTGCATTGGTCAGTTGGGAAGCTTATTTAGAGTTTATTTAGTTTTTTTTTTTTTTTGATAATCTGTTATGATGAGTAAAACAGAAGACAAGAGGAGATTGCCATTTTTTTTTACAATTGACTTTGACTTCACTTTGATTCATGTGTTACATTTTAAATGCATGAAATCATGGGTAGATATTTAGGACCTCTGGAAAGCAATGCCAGAACTCCCAGACATCGGTGGCACAACCATTTATATTCTGTCTACATGCTAGCAGTTCACCCAAATTTCCAAATTTCATCTGAACCAAGCATAGCCATGTAATAATATGATACTCTTTATGCCAGCTTTTTGCTTTCTTCCAGCTTTGTGTTTTTATAGGCTTTTAACCAAGTGTTCGAGGACAAGCAATACATGACTCAGGGTAAAATAGGGTTGGCAATTGGAAAATTCTGGTATAAAGCCTGCTAAGAGAGGATTCATTTTTGACTTTGGTTTTGTACACATGAAAATATATAACTTTTTATTTATTTTTCTGACACTAACACTAATATAGTAATGTTTTATTACAACAGACCATCAGTTTCAAAGCTTTAAAAGTTTGTTAGAATAGTTCATCAATTAAATCCAAAGAGTTCCATCTAACAGGAGTTTAATTCTCAAAACACCATCTAAGAGAAAAGTTGAGTTGCATATATAATAATGTAGTACAGACTGCAAATGCAAGTGAAAAAAATAGTATAACATGGACTATAAATACATTCTTAAAAGAAGAAAAGAGAGAATTTTAAAATCTTGTAAATGTTAATCCATCTATTTATGCATCTGTACTAAATAATTTTGTCCATTTGTCTGTCCATTTAGTTGGACTCTACTGTTAAAGTCTGTTAGTGAGACTGATTAATGTGACAGAGTGACTTTCTAAGACTGAACACAGCTTCTGTTAGCTGTTTCATTTGACACTTTTGAAGCACTCATACATTTGTGTTTTTCTCACATGGAAACTATGTTGGTAGTCAATGAGGTTTCTTTTTTGTTTGCTTGCTTTGTTTTGTTTCTCAGAGACAATTGTTCCAGTGGGAACCCTGCACCCTGATCCTTCTCTAAAAGTCACCTTTTTACAAAGAATTAAAAAAAAAAAAAACCCTTTTCCATGTTTAAGCTCTCATATTGATTTAAAGCTGAACCTGTCTTATATTTTCCTGCCATGCCTACCCTGGCAAAACTCAGTCCTGAAGTTAAAAATCAGTAGGTCTGCATGAAAAATCTAAAGTAACATTTTTTTTTCCAATGGAAATTAATGTAAGAGTTTGTCTGTCTCTCCAATCACATCAGTTCCTCTGTAATTGTAGAAAAATAAGTAATTCTCATTTATTGCTACATTTTCCAGATGTTGCTCTTAATTTTAACTCAAGAAAAATTCTGTATAGTTGAATATGTGTGATCTAGCAAGACAAAATAATTCCTAATTACAATAGTATTGTAAATTAATTATCCTTTTTCTAGAGATATTTTGACTTAGGCTTATTTTTCAAAGTGAAGATTTGAGGTATGAAACTAGTCATAATAAAAATATATATCATAGTAAACTGAGAAAAGAGTGAAGGATAAAGGTGAAATAGAATA
Organism: Nothocercus julius; assembly: GCA_013398735.1. Classification (NCBI taxonomy): domain Eukaryota; kingdom Metazoa; phylum Chordata; class Aves; order Tinamiformes; family Tinamidae; genus Nothocercus; species Nothocercus julius. The sequence goes on from VZSV01000037.1 coordinate 2,855,432, forward strand.
TTTTAAAAGCCTGTCCCCTCCTTTCTATCAATAAGGATTCCAAATACTTAGGGGTTTGGCCTATAAAACCCTGGCAGATATTCTGTTCTCAAAATTGTCTGTATTCAGTGCTTAAAGAGGGCTAGGCAAAAACTTAAAAGGAGATGACACAGAAATTGAGTCTAGATTAATATGTAAAGCGGATTTGCATAGGAAAGCCTAAGAGCCTTTGCTGGACTGTCTCATTAATTGCAAGCAACTGACTTACATATGTAAAACATTTTTTTTCATATTATTTTATTACTCAGTTGAGCTCAACAACATAGTTTTTTTGCAAAATGTGGGGAGGTATCAGCCATACTCAAAGATGGGATTTGCACTCCCAAACTGCATTGTAAGTAGAGCCATCACTGGTGTTAGGCGAAACAGGAAATGAGAATCAGTTGCCTTAATAAGGGCATTTACTGCCATTTGATATGCCCAAGGGTATCTGAGATGTGTGTAGGGGCTGGGAGACACAACATCCTACTGGAAACCTGTACCCTCTGTACCCAAACCTGGCATCCAGGTTTGATAGTCCAGAGTACTTGAAATAGCACTGAAGGAAGGATCAGATCCCTAGGGATTCAGGCCATGAAATGTAATTACAAGGCAGAACTACTGATTTTAAGTATAACTTCATACATAAATTTGCTAGCAAGTTGAAGTCTGACACATGAAGTCTGCCAGTCTCTGCTGAACTTTGGAGTAGCTCAAATCCAGATATCAATGTGAACTTTGTGGCTTGGGTTCATCTGCAGGCTAATTAAATCCACAAGAAAAGGCACTAGCATATTTTTAAATGACATCTACAACTGAAATATAAATGTTTTGTGATGGTCACTGACCTTGGTTATGTGGTTTGTGAAACTCATGGCTGTTGGAAGACATCAGTTAACAGACATTTGTTGTTTGGCCTGCTTTCTCTGAGCAAGTTGTGTGTGACAGATAAGAGAAAAACATTTTGAGGAAGTGAATAATAGAACTTGAAATGGAAGAGGGCTGGGAGCTTCCAGGTATTAGGACCTTCACTGTCTCTTTGTGTTGACCCTGACTGCTAAATCACTAACTGTTCTCTACAGAGTTCCCAAATGAAGAGTTATTTGGAGTGAACTGTAATTTGTATTTTGTATTTTACTATAAAAACAGCATTGTTAAGAAGCTGGAGGGCAGGGAGATGCATTAGACACTATTGTGTCTTATTATATCTCCTATTGTGTTAATTTTAAGTATTTAGAAGGAAGAAGATAGCCTTTTGTTTTTTTCTCCTCCGTTTGATTCTTTCCTACCAAGAATCAAAATAGATTCAGACTAATATTTTTAAAGGTGGCTGCTGAAAAGCTGGTGTCCTGGGTACTGGTAGTTGTTCACATTGTTAGGGCCAATCAGTGACTGGATCACTTTTTCAGTAGCAACTTTTAATGCCTGCCTTTGTTTAGCTATTACGCAAATGGAGAACAGTATTCTTCAGCTTCTTCATCAGTGAAGGCAATAACTTTTCAATCAATCCACTTTCGCACTTTCGTCCCCTTTTTGTTCCCTTGCCTTGCTTTGCTCTGCTTTTCCTCTTCTCTTTTCTTCCATTTCTTTTCTCTTCTTCTTTTTTTTTTTTCTCTTTTTTCTTTTTTTGTCCTTTTCATTTTCTTTTTTGTTCTTTTCCCTAAAGTAGTAAAGGAAAATTAGTGTTTTCTCTCTGTTCTTTCAGGCTCTTCCAAGAAGATAAACCTTTCCAGACCTCCCCAGAGTGGCTTGAATATTATGATACATTCTTAATTTGCAGCATGCTGGTCATAGTTAGTACAGTACTGTCATATCTTTAATAATCCTTTGTTACAAGCATTTTCATTTATCTTCATTTTAATTTCACATATTAGTTCAAATCCTTCCTAAACATCAATTTTGACGTTTTTCATTTTGCCTCCCCCGACAGGGACAGATCATCCCATTCTAAACTTTTTTTTTTTTTTTAAAGAGTTCTGTTTTACATCTAGTTGATGTTCTTTATGTTCAGGATGTTCCAGAGTTTTATTAAGCCGCCACTAAGGCGAGGGGTTAGGAGAAGGATCTGCTTTATTCAAGATTGATAATTTCAGTTTTACTGCGTATGTTAAAATTCAATGCCAAAAGATACTGATCTTCCCTGAACTATTTTTTACTTATATTACTTTCTGCAGCAAGTAAATGACACAACAATTCTCCTGTTCTCCTTTAGCTTTTAAACATGCATTGCAGACCTCCAACTCCCCACAGCTTTCCACAGTTTTCTAGACATCAGATTGCATAATCATAAAACCAGCAATAGGGGTCATAAATCCAAAGTGGAATGACAGGCTAACAGTTTATATATTTTTATTGGACAGTTAAAAAAAAATAAAAGAAAGGTAAATCCTGTTAGCGCAGAGATACATATCAGATTGTATCTCTGGGAAATAGACAAATCTTCCAGTCAAGAGAGTCTGGATCTGGCCTATGATTTCTGGACCATGCATAGGAAGATAGATCTACAAGAGGGTTGTGTATTTTGCAGTCACCTATACATCAAGAACACAGTAACCACAGTAACAGCTGTCTGATATTCCCCGATCATGCCAGTGACCTGTTGATTATGAGAAGTGTTCATGTTCCATATCTTCCCTTCCCTGTCTCTCCAACCAGGAGGAAAAAAAATAAAAGAACCCAAAAAGCAGCCCAAGATATTTTTCAATATGGTACAGCAAACTTTTTATTGATTCCTGTGTACTTTCTTTGGCAAGAAACCCAGGCCAGGAGTGAGTACTTGGAATGAGGCACCTAAATTTGTAGAAAAGCACGTCAATGACTGTCCTGTATTTTTTTAAAATATTGAGAGTCCAATGCTACTCTTAAGTTCAAACCATTTAAAAAATTAAAATATTATAGAATGAAGGAAATACAGAGAACTCTAAGACTCTGATCTTTTCAAGACTTCCATAAACTTGTATTACTGTTCTTGAACAAGAAAACTCCCATCTTCACATGTGATCTGATAAAAATAAAAAAAAAGGAAAATACTATCCTTAGAGAAGCAAAAAATGTTAAGGATTTATTTTCATGAGGTGAAAGTGAGCTATTCTGACAAGTTTTTTCCTGCTTTTACAGGACAGACTAGACTGTTCTGAAAAAAAAAAAAATTCTCTTTCTTTTACTGGAATCAGTTAAAGGAGCAGCTGTCCATTCTTCCATTAATTGAGTAAAAAAACCTTTAAAAATCCCAGAACACTTATGGCAAAATATTCCCCTGTTAGTATTTCCTCTTGAACAGTGACATTCTGGTCTATGACATGTCCATGGCACTCCTTATGGCCTTCCACTGATATTAATGAAAATATTGCCGTAGACAGACTGACAGGCATGTAATGTGTATAATCACTGGTGTTTAAGTCAATATTTTGCCTCATTTTCCTGATAACTACATCTTTGTCAGCCTGAATTCATTTTTAGATGTTCCCTTGTAGATCAAATTATGGGAAGACGCAGTGGTTGAATTTTAGAGGGATTTTTAGTGAGATCATTTGTCACATATTACTTCCAACTTTCTTTACTAAGCATGTATGTCTGAATAAACTTCCTGAAAAGACTGACAACTTACGCTAAAATTCATAATTCATATATAACTTAATTATTTTAAATTAAATTATTGGCTTTTTTCCTTCGCTAATGCCTGAAAGAAATGTGATACAGGAAGTTTTTGTGGCTTCATCACTAGTGTTAGCTTTTTCCATTTGGTTCAAAAACAAGAGAAATTTGACTCTTACAGGCACTTCTGTTGGAGGAGTGAAATTCACTCCCAGAACTGTATGCTGGCCACATATTTGCAGTGCAGCTGTAGTGTCAGCCCAAGCATGTACTTGGACTATAGCATCTGCTTTTATGGACTGTTAAGATCCTAGGTTGACACCATCATCCATGGATTCTTTCCCTCAGCCCGCCCTTAATGCAATGGCTCTTCTGTTTGGGACCAATGTAGAATCTCCTTTGCATGAAAAGCCACACTTCAGGTCATAATTGGCATGAGGGAACTTGTTCCAGGCAAGCTACAGTTCTAAAGCCCCACTTTGAGATTTTTTCATCTTTAAGATGTCGCATATGCCCCGAATATTGCATTATTCCTGGGCTGCTTTCTTCTTCATTCCACAATGTCCATCATGCTCTCCTCTCTTGTAACAGACTGTTCCAGAAAAATGCTCTACACTTTATTTTCCCTGCACTCTGCTCTGCCTAAAAATAACATTAACTATTGTTACCATAATGCACTAGATTTCTGTGTTACTGGAGAAGAAGCAGTGGTTGAAGAGACAGGCCACTGTTTTTCATTATGCTATTTTTAATACCTGTTTCAGTTTAAAAACAGCAGGCCAAGTATCTGCATTCAACCACAAATTAAGCTATGTTTAAATAAGATTAAGGCTATAAATTAAATTTCAGATCTTAAATTCTCTTGGTGCAGTACAAAACACACGAGAAAAAAGAGGGCAAAGCCTAATACCACAGAATAGTTGAAAATGCAACCTCCTCTGAAAAACTCCGACTCCTTCAAGATTTTGATTTTGGAAAAGATATGCATTTTAAGTCCCAAATTATGTTTTCCAAACCAACGTTCAAATAAACAGCAACAACAATAAAAAAGGCTACAAAAAGCTGAATTTCAAAATCTTGGTAATGCTTTGTGGGTGCTGTAATTTTAAAATTTAATGATCCCCTTCTCTTTCAAGGGTTCGTGTCCATAGTCTGGCTATATATACAGGATAAGAGTATCCCCTTTTTAAAAGCAGGGGGACACCTCAGGGAAGTTACACTGGCATAGGGCATCTCGGATCATGCAGCTCCATTAGAAGTTCAACAGAAACAAACAACATTTGGCTGTGGGTCTTTTTTTTTTTTTTTTTTAAGAAAAGCAAACACATTTTAATGAAAAGATCTAGTTTTCTGTCAAATACACTGTCACTATGAAACATTTTCAACAAAGCCTGTTAGAGTCATGGCGAGCTAAGAAAAAAATGGTTATCACTGCTTAAACTACTACCTTCAGTTTCACTGTCTTTCAGGGAGATCTTAGTGTTATTTAAACTTTTCATTTTTATTGTCCTTCAGGGAGTAAAGATAACTTATAAAAATGAAAGGACTTTTACTCTGCATCAAAAGCACTCCATTTTAATGATTGCTTAGATATATTTGGGGGGACTTTTTTATTTTTTTTTTCCCCTGGAATAGAATGCATTATAAATATATAAAATACTTAAATCTTTCTGTTTCAGATATAATTAATAAAATACATTTGATTATGTCCCTGCATTCCAAAATTAATTTGGAAATTAAGCCAAAAAGTCTTCTTTCCCTGCCAACAGGAGTAAAGGTGCTTGTCTTTTCTGTAAGAGCTGCACAGGCAAGAGGATACACAGGCAAAGGGACTACCTAGATGATTTTTTTTTTTTACTTTTCTCATTCACTTCCAATCACAGTATCCTTCTCTCTGCAGTGGAGTCACTGCTGCATACGCTGTGCGTAGTGGAAAAAGTTTTTGTGCCCACTGAAATTAAACCATTTCCTCCTACAATCATTTGCTAACATTACCTTAGTAATCACTTAGTTTAAGGGATGGCCTACAGGAGATGTAACTGCATTAGAAGAAATTCTTTCATCCTTTTGGATCACTGTCCTTACTCTTTCATCTTAGGCCCTGTCTGCACTGAGGCACCCAGGTGATACTCTGCAAAAGACTGTATAACCAACAGGTAGATAGCTTATATTAGTACAGTACCTTCTGAAATATTCTAATCCAGTTCGATCACAAGGATGTTTTTAAGGATGTTTTTGTTCAGATGACCATTTCTTTTCACGTGATTGCTGGTGGGCTGTAATGCACTTGAATTATTTTCCGCTGTACCTAAATTAGATCAGGGCAAGAGAGTGGTTGGTGTTTGCTCTAGGAGTAGAGGAATATAAAGGTGAATTTAAGCCTTACTGCTTGCTGTTTAACTTAGACTGACTGATGCAGTCAGTTCCTTGGGCCGCCAACAAGCTGAGGCTCAGCTGTGGCAAGCAAGTTGAAGATAGCTCGGGGTTCAAGATGTGTTCGGGTTCAGATCATAAAAAGAGTTACACGTTTCTAATTCGCCCAAGGTCATTCGGCCAAATCTTTAGGTATACATTGAGGAAAATTTTCAGTGATGTTGGGGTTGACAAGGAGTGATCGTGTCTGATTATTCTTGCTTTTCATTTAGTAAATCTAACCACAGTTTCCACTGCTGTCCTGTTTGACTTCTTAATAAAGGCTAAGTCCTGGCTAAACTAAGAAACTTATGATGTTAGTATTCTTGTAGTTTGAAATGAAACTTAAAAAGCAATTCCAAATCTTTTATAAGACCTGATTTAGTTCCCCTGGGCAGATGCAACTGAGAAACAATAAAGCCAAAAATGAAAGTATGAATGTTGGTGGTTTGAAAGATCACCTATTCCCTTTTCACTACCAACACAGTAGGGATGGAACAGTGCCTTCTAATGCAGTCCTGCATTACACATCCTGTAGTTCATCCCTTAAAATAAACAGCTCAGGATGTCATTAAGGAGGCTTAAGCAGACAGCATAGTGAAGTATGTCAAAGTATCTTACGTCAGCAACTGCAGACGGAGAGTGTGGTTTGATGGTTTGCATTCATGGCAGCTAGCCAGGAACTCCAGGGATCTAACCCTGGGTCTGCTTCTGGGAGAGCTGATGCTGTCTGGACAGGCCAATGCAGGAAGGAGTAGAAGTTTCAGCAGAGAGATAATTGAAATGGTATCTACAAGTACAGGTAGAATATATGAACATATGAATTAGAAGTTTTAGAGACTTGGATAATACAGGAGGTGGATGAGAGGTTCCTAACTGTGAACAAAACCAGATTGCATCGACCAGTGGAAATGGCTGCATTTTTATAAATGAAAAGACGTAAAATAAAATAGGATTTTCTCAGTCACGGTTTGCATTTAGACTGCAGGCATTTTGTTCTGTTTATTTGTTTATTTATTACGGACATGTAAATCGTAAAATTGAGTTTTCAACCTATTCGGCAAGGAAAATTGCAGCTGATTCAAAGATCCCTCACCTTCTTTCTGCAAAATATCTCTGCCATAGTATGGTTGCAATATGTATATATGTAGAACCTTGAGACAAGCAGGGATGCGTGTGACTTTGCTGCAAAAGAGAGCCTATATAAAGACTCACCTCTGTGTTATGTCCATGTAAATGTGCCTGCATGAATGAAATAAAATTTCTAGTAACCCATGGCACTTAGTATGGGACTGTAGCACAGTGAACCATGTCTGTGACCTAAGGCAAGCAGGTTTATGAACACTCAGGCTTTTCCACGGCTTTAGCCTGTGTCTATTCCTCCTGCCTGACAGAAACAGTACTTGCAGCCTTCATTAATTATGCCAATGCTTGATTGGTTTGGCATAGAAGGCTGTATAACAATAGGCAGATTCAATCAGCAACAGCTCCAGTTGCAACAGCTCCACAGTCGCCTGGGAGCATCATACACTGTGTCTCATTTTGTATTATTTTCAAGCAATCAACCTTTAATCTTCCAGAATTAAAAGAAAACAAAGCACACATATAATATGTAGAAAGAACAACTGAACTGTCTTCACATAAGCTGTAATAAAAATGTTTCCTTATTAGGTGGATGAATACCAGCATTGCTGTTTCCTGTGATACTAGTTATCTGGAAAAGTTAAATATTTAGAATCTGTTTTATTTGAACAGTTTTGCGAAAAGCAATCCTTTGTATTTTCTCAGTTTTCTTTGTTTGTCATACAGAATTTCAAAATAAATGAGGTCTGAAGTAGATGTGTGCAAGTGGTGGTGGAGCAACAACATGGAAGCAAGTCTGAAAGGGATGGCAGTATCTGTGGGAAACATGCTAAGTGATATTCTGAAAAAATACTTTCTAAAACATGCTCTTTACTCTCATATATCATGGATTGCTGAGAAGAATTTATTTATGCAAGACTATTTTCCATTCATACAAGTTATTTCCATGTTAGGATAAATATTAATAATCTGTGGAGCACTCAGAATATATATATTCATATGACACTGCATTGTAAAGGATTAAGGATCATTATTCACACTTCAAAATTCTAATCTTACTGTTTCAAAAAGGCTTTGACTATGCTTCATTTAAGAAGCCTTTAAAAATTGCTCTGTGTGTGCTACAGACTGACTTTCCTGTTGATGACCTCTACAATGTTCAGTGAAGTGGTTCCGATTTCAGGAGCAGAAAACATGACCCAAGTTTTTCAATATGCTAGGAGTCTTTCATCCTTCAGAATCATAGGGGTGTTTCATTATCACACCATATGTAGGCTTCATTACCTGGACTTCAGAGAACTATTTATTTTTTAAAGCAGAGATGAAAGTGGGTTGGAACTAGTATTTTTAGTTTTAATTCCCAGTGCTCTTGTTTTTCTCCAAGATTGAAATCAGAGGCAAGCCAAAGATTTTGGCTTTGCTCTTGAAACCAAAATACAAGCTGAGCCATTTAACAATAGCCATATGAAAAAAAAAAATAGCTACATAAAATTATAATAAAATGTTGCTGGAACTGTAAGAAATAATCTAAGAATATTCTTATTGACTTTTATTCTTTTTTGGCTCATCCACTTTACAGGAGACAAAACTTGGTCAAAATCAGGAAATAGTCTTCTGTCTGAATCTGTTTTTTCTACCTCTCCTGCTAAGAATATTGACTTCCTACATGTTATATAAATAGTATATAGTGGATGTAACATGCAGAAGGCCAACACAGGACCTATACAGCATTAGCCTAATGTGCGCCTTCTCAGTAGGATTTATACAGAGTTGAAGTAATGCCATTACCTTTAGAGCAAGGTTCATATAAATGTTATTTGTAGAATCTCAAGCTCTGGATAAGAGTTAATCCATTCCAGGAGTATTATGACTCAACAGATGACAGCACTTCACAGAATTTCTTTCTGGTTCTGTGCAAGGACTTTTCATTGCACAGCAGTTTTTTTTCTTTTTTTAATTAGAGACATGAGCAATAATATGCATGCACATTTTTCCATCTTCTTCCTGCCTTCTCTTTGACGATATGTAGAAAATCAAGTCAGAATAAGAGTAGCAAGGTTTTGGTTTCTGAATCATTAATTAGCTTTTAAGCATACAATTGTATTGCTGGCATTAGCACACTTACTAAATACTGGGATTTTTTAAGTGGAGAAGGTTTGAAGGGCACAGATCTGGGAGCTCTGGAAATAGAATCATTCTCCGTAGCCACAAAAGAAGCAGGGGGAATGATAGTTCTATAATCTATTTCTTTCCTATTGTCAAAGTAGCCTTCCATGAAACAGTGAGTTAAGACAGGAGAGAGAATTTCACTTCCAACTGCCTGTTTAATGTCTGTATGCCTGCTGAGTTTCAGTGGACCAAGGGCGTATTACCTTTGCCATTTTGTAAGGCAGTGAGACAGTGGTCCGTAGTAGCAGAGAATGGCAATATGTGTTTCGTCTTTGGTCTCCCAGGGCTCCTGTGAGCAGCCAGGTGCTTTGGGAGGGCCCGGGGTGCAACTTCAGTCTCATGTGCCAACTCTCATGGGCGAGCTGAGACTGCCACTTTGTGGACTGAAAGCCTGGCTATGCAACCCACTTCGCAATTACCAAATCCACAGTAAATGATGCAATGGAACAAACGCATCAATTAAAAAGATTGTTTTATTTTTCTTGTTTTAATCCCGTTTATATGTTCAGTTTATATGCCTAGGAGAGATGCCTGTAAGGTGGTTGAAAAGGAGCTGATACTTAGAAAATCAAGTGGAACGCTTCCACTTCCAATGGGAGTTAAACAATAAAGCTGGAAAATATTGCACAATGCCAACAACATTGACATTGTCCATTGATCCAACAGTGGACCAATGGTAGGAATGTGGTAAAAATTGTAGCCAGCAATGCCACTGTACACCTTTGAAATTAAAATTGGGTGCCTAAAGTCAGATATCCAAAGCTATATCCATGCACTTACATATGTGCTTCCCAGATGGTGAACAGAAACAGATCCTGTTTTGCTGAGTGGAAGCTCTGGCAGATCAAAATTTCTGCAAGCGGGTTTGCTTATTTAAGGTGCCAAAGTATGAATTTAGTCACCCAGGTTTGAACATTTTGTCTTGTAATTTTTCACAGAGATATTCAGATAAATAGCTCTCCTGGCAAAGGCTTTCATTTTCACAGCTCTATGGAAAATGTGAACCAGATTTATTTGAACCTCAAATATTTCTTAAAAACGAGAGATTTTTTTCCCCTGCCAGAAGATGAACATTTGCTGGTCAATATACTCATGAAGCAAAAATGACAATTTTGAGAAATTTGGTTAACGAAGGAGGCTTTAGATTGCTATAGCAATCTAAAAACTGCCCAACTAGCCATTGTGTTTGGAAAAAAGACAGTGATTTTAATTTGCTCTAATTTGGGGTACTGGCTTTTTTTTTTTTTTTTTTTTTTTTTTTTTTTTTTTTTTAAAGGTATGGTGCTGCTCTACTTTGACATTATTAGGCTGCCATTAGGCAGCCAGTAACTAGTGTTTCCTTCTGTGTCTGAGCTCAAAGGAAAATCAGGTTTCAGCAAATACTACTTTCATATCTCTGCAGGATAGTGCAAACTTTGCACAGTGTATTTACTTGTGCTGGGGTTAACAAAGTCACACTAAAGCTCTTGGAGATGATAATTTCATCCTGTGCCCAGACCTGTAAATCAGTGAATGTCTTCAACTCGTTAAGTAAAAAGGAATGAGGGACCTCATCTCCTCATAAAACCTGAAGATTTTACACTGCCCTTATTAAACCTGACATCATGTGACTGTTGGCCTACAAGACTTTTCCATTTGCATTAAGGTTGTGCTCAAAGATCCAGTGTGATGGTATAAACAGTCTTTGGATAAGAAAATACTCCAGTTTAGCTAAAGCAATCCATTTTTCTAAGGTTTTCTATAATTTTTCAATTCTCCTATTAAAGATTTAGTAAAAATGAGCTACACTTGGTTTATTATTCTTTCTTGTTTAATAGATGGTATAATAAGTGTTCAGCTCAAGATGTTCAGGTTACACATTATGACTCTAATGCCCAATGGGTCTTTGAAAGAATTCAGTTTAATATTCTTATTATATGCACTGAAATACTTATCTGTCATTTATCTGTGTGACCACTGAATGATAATACTTTAACACTTATATTCTGTCACACTTGTAGAAGATTAGCTACTCAGAGCTTTCATCATATCAGTACTTGCACTCTATTTTTATTCCAAATAAATAAGAATGACAGGATTTAACATTACCTTTTTGTTCAAAATCTGGTAACTGTTTGGTGTGTTATATTTTGTGCAAAGTCAGTGTGAAAACTCTGAGAAGGAAAGAGATAGCAATAGTAATTATATTAAATAAATAATAAGTGAAAAATTATATTAAATAAGATTTGTAATCAAATGAATTATAATACAGTGTTAGAAAACCTTGAAATACATAGCATTTCTAATCTCTTTAATTTTTTTTTAGGAAAAAAGTTTTTGTAAGAAATCAGTTCTTTTTCTGTTAGAGATGTGTTGCAGCTACAATCTTTCTCACAACATTCCTAGTTTTTCAAATTGGAGGCAAAGGGAGATTTCTAGAGCTGTGAAAAACCTTCTCTAAAACAGAAACTGGTGATACAATCTCTTTTACAATCCCAGTAGATATGTGGGATTTAATTTTGGTTAAAGAGCAAGTCATCATATTTTCATGTGAGATCTTTTTCTTTCGGTTCCCCAAACAGGAATTTGCATAATGCAGGCATCTTGATTTGAGCAAGTGCTATTTGGCTAATCAAACCAAAGGTGAAATGGGAGATCATCCTGATGTATAGGGGTACCTAAGAGTGTTTGCAACCATGCTTTTTTCAGGTAAAGACAAGAGGAATCTGGTGCTCTCATTCTAGCTTATTGTTTCTTTGGGCTCATAGCATTTCCAGATTATCGTCTGCATGTGTTGGGGTATCTTTGTACATGAAACGACACAGATAAGTGATAACATCTGTCTGTTATTTATCCTACTTGGTTCAGTAGAGCGAAGTACATAAATTAATCTTTAGGTTGTGTTGAAGTCATGAGCTTTCTGTTTGGCCACAAGCATTCACTCAAGCTCCAAAAGTACAAAATAGTGATCAGCTGTGTATTGGGTCCGCAAGTTTTCACAAACAAGAGTAAGTATGGGTAGAAACACTGCCAGCTTTCTCCAAGCCTTGACAGCCCTCATGCTGATGCGTATCTGAACATAATATAAATCAAAACATGTGGTGCCAGATGAGTATTAATACTGTAACTTAGACTTAGGTATCGGTTGCTTTCTAGATGTTGGCCCTGAATTTGAGTGTTTATTAATGTTACCTATTCCTTCAAATCATGAGCAAATATTGGGCTTAATTGCAAATATATGTGAGGTGAATATATTCAGTTGAGGAATAAACCGATTGAATCCATCAAATCGTTGAATGAATTCAATGGATTTAGTGTCCATTGAATCTAGAGGGCATTTTTATATTGAGGTCTTTTAGAGAAAGGATTGTACCCATTACTGGCCATTTGGATTAGATTTATTGAACAGTCTCTACAAGGAGCTACAAGCATGAGTAAAGCTGTTTCTGCATTTGTTTCTAACATCAAGCTTCACTTGATTTCCTCGGCAGATGAACTTATTTGAAATAGTTAAGAAAGGGAGGCAGGTAAATTCTTGTAGAAACAGAACTTTTTAAGAAAGAATAGTATAAGATGTTCATACATGGGCATAAGGGACCTAAGAATATCTTTAAGGGAATGTAATGTATGAAATTGGCATCTTAAACACTGTTATATCGCCTTGCTTCCATCCTTATAGAAGTCTGCCATGCTGCAGAATGTCTAAAGACAAGCTGAAGACTCTAAAAGAGTGTGAAGCTGCTAAGTTACAATTCTCCTTCACTAGAATGAAATTATTTATGTCGTTTTTGCCAATTATGTCAGCTAAGATACTTCCTTAGTTACTGTCTTTGTAGCAGAGCCAGATGCCATAGGTTCTAGGTAATGCAAATTGGTCTGCAATAGAGAAAGAACCTTCTAATTTACTCCGAGGATGAGCAGGCATTAGAAATAACAGAGTGATTGCTGCCATGGACTCATTTCATTTTCCAGATCTGCCCTCCAGTCAGTTAAAATTCTTTTACAGGGAGAGAGTAGCCTGTGTAGAAATTATCTCACTTCTTACTGCCTTTCTAAAGTGAATGTCCTGGTCATATGTGGAAATACAGTTTGGTGTAGTGTAAGTGGAAAACCAGTGGGTGAAATTTAAATACCATGAAAGCTATTTGAAAATATAAAAACACATTGTTTCCTTGGGGCCAACTTCCCTGGTTCAGCAAGGGTTCATCCTAAGCAAATGGATCAAATTCTTTTAACAGTGAGAAGTGAATTTGTGGGATGGTTGTCATTAAGAGGACTACTTATCCATACTAATTACTTAGAATTTGCAATAAATTAGCGCAGAACTTATAAAAATCAGTATTTGAAGTATTTTGAAAGCATGTAAACTGAGCTTAATTAACTAGGACAGTCTGATGATTTTGATATCATTCTGTTAGCACAAAATATGATAGAATTTGTAAGTTCCTGTATGTAAAATTTGGAAAAGAAATACATTCTATTGATATAAATATATCCTCCCAGAAACATGGGAAAGCTGCAAAATTAATGCTACAGTTCACTCCTCCAGATCATGTGTATCACTTTTCAGAGTATTTTTGTTCACAGGCTTGTTATTTCCTTTCTGCAGAGGGTGTTGAGCTTCAAGGCCCAATAAAAGATCTCTTTACCCTGGAAACCAGACTGTCTAAATTGTGCTTTCATGGCCCATTATGGTAATGAGAAAAGGAGGGAAAAGGAATCAACTGAAAATAGATTTTCTGGGATTGGATTGTGTTTGTCATATATACGTTGTGGAGGCTAAGGAAATTGAAAGGAAATGTTTATGTAGTGGCAGGAAATGTTAAAGTAGCATACAGATGCCTTTTTAATTTTCTGCAGATTTGGCAGCTGGCTTCTGCAGAATACACTGAAATTTAGACATAAGTACAGCAATGCACATTAAAAAAATCAAAATCATTTGTAATCATGAAAATTCCACATGTTGGGAGAAACTGTGATAAGACACAACACATTAATGTCAGGAATTTCTGAAAAGATGGGTTAGAGTATCTCCTATTACAAAACTAACATGTTTATTATTGTAATCAATGTAATGTGATGCTGGTATTTTAGATATACTACAGATAAATACATCAGTAAGCAGTTTGTTCAGGGCGATTTTTCCAGGAAAGCCACTTTCTTTTTCCACTCCACATCACCTGGTGAACGTTAATTAACCTTTGTAAGTATCACATCAGAAATTGATAAATAGATTCTTTCATAAATAAAGATTTTCATTTTTAGACCCTTCTACCATTGCAGTATTTTTCTGTTAGTGTAAATTAATTACAGACATTGGAATGCAGAATGGCTTTTTTTTTTTAAGAATAATTGAGCATTAGCAACAAGATCTGTTTCAAGATTTTATACTAAATGTGAAACTTATGCTAAGAGTTTGCATTAGCTGCACTAGCTTTGCTCTTGAGAGAAGTTGAAGAATTTCCACTGCCTATTCCTAAAAGACCTGTGAAGACAATTTGAACAAGAACAGAAATCGTATACTCAGTAATGATTACTTACAGGAAAAAGAGAATCAATAATATAGGAATAAGATACCAGAAAAATAACAGAGATTACATTGAAAGCAATTATTTAAACACTTTCTTAGTGTTGAGCAAGATTTTAACTTCATCATTTAGAAAATCCTTTTTGAAAAGGCTCTCATTCTACAATTGGGCAAAATATACATATTCTCTTACGTGCTTGAAATTTGTTAAATCACTAATGCACACAAAAATGAAATAAAATACAGTTTTTGATAGAAACTGTAACTAGAAACCCCAACTATCCTACATTTTAGTTGGTTAACAAGGCAGACTTGTTCTTGAAAGGATTTTTCTGCAATGTCTAACTATTTTATGGAATTAGCGTGCTTGGAAAATCATCCCTTTTACCCATCAATGCAGAAGTAATAGAACAAAGTGAAAGGACAATGATGTAAGCATATTCTGAAAATAAGCTAGGATATCAGTGTTCTTTTCTCCCTGGAAGGAATGTTGTTGTAGCAACATTTTCCATAAAATGTTTGATATATTCTAATTATTTATTCCACTTATATTGTAGTGTAGATCTTTTTTTCTTACTGTTCATTTAAGAATTTCGGGCATGCATCTGTTAAGACTTTAAATTGTAGTTGATGTCTGATTATTCGAACAAACTGTTAGGCATTTTATAAGTTAATGACATCTACAGCTGATTCTCCTAGTAAATAAATGTTTGCTGACCGTGATTCTTCTGACATGACAAAGGCAAATATTTGCAACAATGTGGTATCTCTATGATAAGGGCTCTTATTCATTACAAGGCTAGAATTAAATCTTCCAAGATCTCCTGTTGTAAATAATTGAAGGAAAAGTTTAAAAGAGAATAAATGGTTCCTTTAGAGAGGAAATTACGCTGAGGACTAATATTCTGGTCCTGGGAAAATGAGGCAGGATTCTGGGCTTTGCTTTAAGGGAATAGCATTTTGGTGAAGAAGACAAGCAAGGAGGTAATAATAGCAGCACAAGTGCTCCTAAGAACATTCCTTTTTATTATTAAACCTTCTTTCTTGTTTCTATTGCTGACCTGTTTCCTGTCTATCTCACTTGCAAACTCAAGCTGTATCCTTTCTCAGTCTGATTGTGCCTTCTGATGCCATTATCCACATCTGCAACCCTCCACTGAAATCTCTTTTTAACTCTTAAAACTAGACATGGGGGGAAAAAGGAGCACAGAAACCCAGCTTATTGTTCAAGGGCCAAATTCTGGCTTGTGCAGTAGCTAGCTGAAAACCTTAGAAATGACTGTTCATGAATGAAAATGCAGAGCACCTAGGTCTGCAGCTCCTGAAGCTATGCAGGGCCTGCCCCATGGCTTATGACTCCAGTGTTTCTGAGTGAGCAATGTGGTAGTTTGCGAGTTATTTCAATCAATAGAATCAGCCCCCAAATTAGTCACTATAGCTTAGGCTCACAGCTGAAATAATCCGTATCTGCTTCTACATTGGAGTTTTCCTATCATACTCACTCCCTGCTTGCTGTTACATTTTGTCTGTCTGGATGACGTTACTCTGTAGTCCCCATACACTAACTTTTCTAAACAAGGCAGAGAGCATAAAAATCATTCTTCTGGTTTAGCAAGAGATAGTAATACTGACACATCTGCCAGATGCTGTTGATAGTTACAAGGATATAAAATGAAAAGATTGCAGTAGCTAATGGAATGATCCCAAGTTTTATCATTTTGAATGAGAAAAGAAGTTAATTGAGTTTAAAAAGAGGGGTGTTTCCTTCCTCTCATTGCAGCTTCATAACCATGTTTGTTCTTTTTTTGCTTGATTATATACAAAATATAAAAAGTGAGCAACCAAACTAGTTGATGATTTTCCAGAGCTGTAATACACTGCAAGGCCGTAATTATCATAATCCAGATTCACTGAGGGGAAGTTTTATTTTGGCTACTCTAAAATGATATTTGTGATGGATTTCTAATTCCATAGTTATTTCTTTGAAGGTTTTAATTAGTNTTTTTTTTTTTTTTTTTTCTTTGGGAGAGTCTTTCTACCCTCACACTAGTTCTCTAATTACAGTGTATTGTCTAAATATTGGTGCTTTGAAACTATTTCATCTCTGATTATGTCAGTGGGTAGAAAAGAGAAATTCATGCAGAATTAATCATTCAAGCTATCTCTCCTGCTCACCTACCATATGCAGCAAAGAGGCATAACGTTATCAATCAAGGCGTTTTAAAAAAATCAGTTTCTTGTAACCAAGTTATCAACTGAAATGCATATTTTTTAATATTTTGTGTTTACTGTAACAAAACAAACTGTTCTGAAAACCGGCCTATCATATATACAAGTTAGATTTTGACTTTTGCTGTCTAGAAAAAAATCAGTATTTTAGAGACTGTGGAGTGGGACAGAAATTTTTTCAAATGGCATTTAAATGCCATTTTAAATGGCAATAAAGTGTTTTGCATTTTCAAAGTATTCATGGATTACCTCTAATATGAGAGAAGGAGTGTCAAGTGTTTTATGAAGTGATAAACCAGAAGGAAACTAAGGATTCTAACAGTATACAACATAAATGAATGCAGTTTATATTTCAGCTGTAGTGAGCCTCTTCAAATATAATCCTTACGTTCAATCACAGAGAGAGAGAACCATTGTTTGAAAAATATGGTGTTTTCTTAACATATAGCTTCTACAATATTTTTCTTTTCCTTCCAAAAGCATCATCATGTGATCAAGAACTTCAGTCAGCACTGGAGGAAGCCAAACAACCCCAGAAAGACAATGTGTTCATTCCAGAGTGTGCTCAGGGTGGCCTTTACAAACCTGTTCAGTGTCATCCTTCCACAGGCTACTGTTGGTGCGTTCTTGTGGATACCGGACGTCCCATTCCTGGCACATCAACAAGGTAGGGGAATACATTTTCAGTGGTCAAACATGTAATGAGAGGGTCATGGCAACTTGATGCTCTAGTATGTTATGTACTAGCTTGTACTACTTCTACTACTAGTGCAATTACATCATATAAATTTCTTCCACTGTAAAGATTAAGTGAAAAGATGTCTAAGAATCATCAAAAGATCAGATGGCCAATACTGACTGCAGTTTCGCAGGCTGTAGGCTTCTACAGTTCTCTTGGTTTCTTTCTTTCTATTTTGTGCTGGGAAGCCAAGGTTTTGTAGCTGATAATGAATCGACGCAGAGGAAGCCCCACAACCCTATAGCCTGAACATGAAAGAACCGAGTGAGATGGGCTCTGACAGAACCAAAATCCAAACTCAGGAATATTCAGTTATTTTTTCCAGCAATTTTCTCGACTATTTCATATGACTGGCTTTGAAACAACTATCTGGGAACCCATAGAGATGAAACATCATTTTAGTGTGTTATTATTAGAAGCTTGAAGTTCAGTCATCTCAGCTGAGCCAGATACGTGGTAAAGCGCTCTGAGCCACATAGAACAGATGTATGCAAGACATGTATCAGGTTCCAAAGGTTGTTATTTAGGCTAGTTATTGAGGTTTGGCTCTTGTAGAAAAGCTATAGACGCTCATAAAAAGCTGTTGAGCTGTATCACTATCTTGATGCAAGCATAAATCTTCGCAAACTTAAGCAAAGAGTATTTTTCTTCATTTGCGTAATGTTTGTGAAAAGGATTTTAAATCACTTGCTGTGTATATTCTTGGGGAACAGCATACTCTTCAAGTGCTGATTTACTGATAGCTGTTTGTACAATAGCTCAGACCATGTCAATTACACTGTGATTTTCTAGATGATGTTACAGGTGATCTGCTGATTCTGACAAGCTGAGATCCATAAGATGTCAAAAGATACAGTCCAGATTTGACACTGAGACTGTTGGATCCTTTTGTCTGTTATCTGTGGACCTGAGATGTTCTTTGGAGATTTCAGAGGGTCTGATACCTTCTGTTCTCCACCCACAGATTTGCTCACTGTTTCTTGTTCTTGGTGATAATCCTTCCTCTGTGTGTGTGTGTCAATTGATACAAGTTTTATTTAGCCAAAGTTAGAGGCTAGTGCCTCTAACTTTCCTTCTGAACTCACAATTTAAACCATTTTATGGAGCCTTAGTTCCTATTCTTTAAGTTGGATAGAAAACATCTTCTTGTCCTGGACAACAATGGAACTTTTGCTGGCCTTTTCTGTAGATCATTTTATTACAGGAGCACACAAGTGAGCCCACATTTTCCCAAGTTTATTTGCTGCTGATAGATTCTTATCATCTGTCACGTGATCTTTGGCTTATGCATATTAGGTAGATACAAGTCTTTGTTTCGATAGATGCATACTCTGTCTGATGACTAAAGCACAACAGACCACTGTTGTGATCCTGACCATATCTGTTTTGTCCAGTTTCACTAGACCTATGGAGAATTCCATTCTCAAGCCTAGTCAAATCTAGGGCCAGGGCTATAGTCCTAGTTTATAGCCACAAAGCTAGAGCTATAGTGGGATCCAAGCCAATAATATGTAGTAATATCTCCAAAAGGAACACTTCTGAGCATATTGGGGCAACCAGAGTGCTTAATTTTAGGAGTCTCATGCTACATAAAGAATGTCTAGTGAATTTAGGAGTCTGCAGTGCTAAGCATTCCTGGAAAACAAGCAGGTGGGCTGATTGCTTGGAATTTAGGGTGATTGCTTAGATCTCATTTCTAGGTGATATTTAGATAGGCTGGGAACACATTATTATTTCTGGATTTTAAAATTTCTTTTCATCCATATTTATAAAATTATTTTTTTTCCCTTAGAAATGAGGAGAAAGTTGAAAGTATGTTGTGTTTTTGACTCTCTGGAGGTTCTTTGATGGAATTAGTGCTACAAATGATCAGTATAAGATGAGAAATATGCAGCTGTCTTATAGAATGGAATGGGAGAAGAATATATGAAACTTTTTTTGTTTCAAGAATCATGAGCTTGTGGAAAATTATGTATGCTACTTTCTACTTTTCCTCTCCAAAATGCAAATCAAAAGAGTAGATATTAAAGCTCTACTGCAGAAACTGGTTGCATTAGGACTTCTGGTAGCAAAAGCTTTGCTTTGTGACGTCTCTCTTCTCCAGACAGGAACATGCAGATCTGGGAAGCTGTTTGAATAATAACTTATTGTTCTGTATGTTGTTTGAATTGAATACATTAATGGGGATGAAATTTCTCATATTATTTGCCTCTGTATTCTAAAAAAAAAAAAAAAAAGAAAAAAATACTCCCCTTAAATTAAAACAATAAAATGAAGGAACGTTAGGAGTACTCACTGATCATCTAATGCCCTGTCATTTGAAGTCAGGAGAAGTCATTTGTCAGTAAAGATATTTCAGAAAAAAAAACAAAATCATCGCTCCAGAGTTAAAATAAAGATGAGTGAATGAAGAACCATTATAAGACATTCAAGTCAGTGTCTTCCTGGAAATGATGTTAAGAGGGACTTAAAGCAAAGAAACTCAAAGGAAGTGTGTGAAGTTGAAGACTTGGCACAAAGTTGGCTTCTATGAAAGCTCAGGGGAAGTATCTGTTAGACTGAAAGGAAGCAGTGCATTTAACTGATACAAACAATATTCCCCTGAAAAACTTACAACTTAAGCATTCAAATATGAAATGAAAGGCCCATCAAAAAAAGTCTGTCAGTAAGGTCTTTACCAGGTAGCTCCTAACCCCTCCTAGACATCATTTTATCACAATAGCATGACCCTCAGACTCTTTCCCTATGAAAAATGAGGCAAGTTTGTTTTTCTTATCAGCTCTTAGCATGGCCTCATCTCTATAGGTTTAAACAAGTAAATTTCTAATGATTCTTTTTTTTTTTTTTAGCATTTTCTTGTCACTTAAATTGTTAAACATGAATTTTTTGTGTTACAGCGTTTTAATACTAAAATTGGTTTAATAATTTAGCTTATGAGGTACTACATTTATATTTAACAAAAAAAAAAAAAAGCAAAAGTGAAGAAGTGGAGGCCAGAAAAAAAAAGTGTAGGCACACAGCAGTAACAGTAACTGAAGAGGACAGGGGAATATAGTGGGTGTCAGATTAATCAGGGCCAAGGCTCGTTGCCAGATACTGCATTAGTGAGTACGCTCAGAGATTTCTCTTTCACTCTTGGCTGATTGAAGTGGTCATCTATTAGGTATCTGTATCCCAACCGTGCTATCAAAGCAAAGTGGCTATTCTTACTATTCTTTAGGAAGAAGAAAAAAAGTGCTTACAGCACACCTTAGCCTGTGAAAAATCACTTCTTGCAGCAGCTGAAATTAGATGGGCCAGTGGGCATTTTCTTCATATGACATGGAAATAAATTAAGTACTGAAAGGGAAAAGAAAAGCCACAACTTCTTTTTCATTTTGGCCTGTAGGTAAGGTCAGGATACTTACATTTTTTTTTAGAGACAGTCTGGCTAGGACCCAATGCTATTAGATCATTTTATACTTTTAAAAAGTTTTTTTTTTCTCCAAATATTTGACTCAGTATATTTTGATTAGATAATTGAATATACAGCTCAGTTAATGTGATAGTTTGGAACATGTAATGGGCACATTTCAAAGAAGGATGGGATTATAAAAAATACAAGGGAAACAGGATTCTATCAATGGGTGTGTGTGTGCACAATCCTGTATTTGACAAGGACTTATGTAATATTACTATATTTAACTTTTTAGAATTGAAACTTTTCCTAAAGTGCTGTACATTAAAGCCTGTAGATTCAAGTTATATGAGACAAGTTAGTAAAACTCCTAGGAAAAATAATCTGACAAACTGAAATGCCATAATTAAAAGCACAGAAAGATTCATTAAAAGCACAGAAAGAGTCATTTCTGATCTTAGTATAAATAATGATTTATTTCATATATAACCTTAACTTTGCCAGATTAAAAAAAAAAAAAGTGAGGATGAAGTAAGTAAGACACAAACTACCAAAAATAGTAGCATTTCAGTGTTAAGACTGGGGAGCTGTAACAGAGCTTTTTATGCCTTGCTATGCTTTATGGCCCATGACATTCATGCAAATGCTTCAATGTATTTAAATAGGATCCAGTAGGTAACAGAACTGTGAGTCCAGTAACATGTGAAGCACTTTGCTTTATGGCAGCATACTTACCATTCATTGTTTAAGCACTCTAAAAGTATTATTCATCTCAGGTAATTTTTATAGCTAGGATGAAATTGAATGAATCTAAGCCGTTGAAGTATCAGTAAATGCCAGTAAGTGCAGTGTTTGTTAATGAGAAACCCAGTGTCCTATCAAAAAAGGACTGCATAATGCAACAGTCAATCCCCTACTACATGATACTAATGAAATATCTGAAGCTTTTGTTAGCACCCACCCAGAAAAAAAAAATCAAGTTTCAGAAGTACACAATGACGGGAGTTGCAAGGGCTTAGACAGACAAGGGTTTAGACTTGAAGAATCAGACCCAGTTTCACTGACAGAGAAAAGGAATTGTAATTCAAAACCTGCAAACTGCTAAGTTATAATGATACACTGTGGGGCAGCATATAAAATAGCTTTTCTGGACACTCACAGCGTAGAGCCTTTTTTAAACCAGAGATCAAGAAAGTACCAGGTTTCCCTACTCAATTCTGTAGGAGATCCAATAGCCATTGGAGAGATGCATGTTCCTCTGTTCCAAACCATTACAAAGGTACTTCATATATACAATAATGGAAATTCTCTGGTTGTTTGGGCATTCTGGAAGTGGCTGGGAGACAACCCAGCTGGCACTGAGGCTCAATATACCTGTGTATGGAAATAATAAATATATTTCACACAATCATAAGTAGATTATATAATTTTTGTCATATTTCTGGTAGTTGTTTCTGCATGGTTATAGTGTGGTCACTACAGCTCAGTCCTTGCTACCGTTTCTTTGCTTTGTAATACCCTCATCTGCCCAGTGAAGGTAAAATAGACATGAGAAAAAGTAAACAAAAACAGGGGGGAGAGAAGGCTAGTTCATGCCAGAGGACTGTTCTCTTTCCCTGGAGTCTGAAACTGAGAGGGCCCTTGAGAACTCAGAAACTTTGTCACAAATTAGATGAATGGGTAAAATCAGCTGGTCAGTAGCCCTGATAATAACTGAAAGTACCAGTAGGGTAGGATTTCTTGTTACCCGATGAACTAAAAAAAATGGCTTTAATTAGACATCTCAGAAAGAGCAGGGGAAACAGAATTTTCAAGTAGTAGGTGGAGAATTGGTTTGCACAACTAAATTCAAACTATTCCAGCACAATTCCCTTTGTTTTTAAATCCATGTCAGTTTATGTTCAAGTATTAGCTGCTATTATCTGGAGTTTCAAAAAATGAGTACTGTGACAGTTGCCAGAATTTGTTAGCTCTTTAGAGCTTTTTGATTTGGTAGGTAGAAGGAACCTGGCTTTCTGTTTTTTGTTTGTAAGCTTGACATGAAATAATATGTAATAAAAACAAAAGAAAACAATGTCCCTTTTTTTTTTATCTTTCTCAGTTTTCCTCCTTGTATAATGGATTTTGTCATAAATTTTAATTATTCCGTTTTGTCTCAATCATACAAGAATAAACATTTCCTGGATTACTTGAGGTAAGGTGACAATAGAGAAATTTGCATTGCAAGTGAAGAATGAGAATTACAGGTTTCTTCTCTGAACAAAAGATACAAGTTTAATTTGGACTACAATTTGGAGATAATTTACTTCTAAATTTAGTGGACCTTAATGTTTTTTCTCTCCCTGTTTGCTCTGTAGGTATGAACAACCTAAGTGTGATAACAGTGCCAGAGCTCACCCAACTAAAACAAGGGATTTGTATAAAGGACGCCAACTTCAAGGTGAGTAAAACAGATAAATTTTCTTAATGTGTTTTAGTGTTTCGTTTATTTAAAGCAATAGCTCAGAAAGCAATTTCTTATCCTGTATCAAAACAATATGTCTTTTAAATATTAGCACATTAATTTAACACTAACAGAAGTCTTTCAGTTTGGAACAGTGTATGTAAATATGAGTCTTTAGATGTTGTCAGAGAAAGCAAGGCTCATTATTCAAATCAAATTGCTGCACTGAAGTCGGTATTTTAAAAGCAATTCTCATTACTTACTGCAGTTATTTATTGCTGTTGTCATTCCAAGAAGTCAGCAAGTATGTCAAGAATAACTTGGGCCATACTTCATAATCCTTGTTCTAGCAAAAATCTTGAAAAAATGGCCTCTATCTTCCAGTAAGAGTTCTGAAGAGTTTTACCTCAGAATAATATTATTTTACTATTCATGTTTTAGGAACTAACCTGGGTATTTGTTAGATTTTGATGCATTTTTTTGGACTTTAGAGATCTTATTTCTGGAGTGCTGAACTACACAGAAGTTAGTAGACTGACTTCCCTTCTAAATCAGGCTTTTAATGTGCATGCGTAACTTGATTCTCAGTATGTTTTAGTGATATTGCCCAAATCAAGAGGAAATCTCGCAAAACATAAAACATCCCCCCAAATCATTTGTTGATTACTGCTTCTTTAGAACAGCTGATAGTGACTCATGTTTTATGTCTTGTGAGATATTTCAGTTTAATGATCCAGATAAATGTCCAGACAATATTTCTGAACTAAACTTTCATCAGTGTTGAAACTGATCTTGAATGAAGCATACATTAATGCTGACTGTCATGAAGCAAATTTAAATACAAGGTATAATTTGAAAAGATGTAAGAAATGTGAACAATATGTAAGTATACAACATACAATTATATGTTGTATTCTTTATGGAAGGAAGTCAATTGCAGGTTAACTGTAAGCCACCCAAACTGCAGTGGCTTCAAAAACGGGAACCAAAATGAGAATCCAAAAACATATCTAGAAAAGGTAGGACAGACAGGATAAGGCAGATGGGGAAGCATGCTGATTTTTATAACTATATTATTTTATCTGGAACCATGTATAAAGTTCTGGTCATCTGTGTTCATGCCTGACTTGCAATTGTGCTGTTCAGTTGTTCACAGACTGAGTTCAGCAAGAACCATATGTACCACATAAATCCTCAAATGATGTGTAGTGGTAAACACACCTTTATTGACTTTCACATTGATAATGTCTATCCATAATTTTATCAGTCAGTACTTGGTCACTGAACTTATTTACTGCTTTTGAAACTCCAGGGATGTTAGAAAGTATATGATGGCTAATTTGGGACATACTGTACCATTCTCACTCTATTAAAGGCAATGGAAAGTTGGTCGCTAATTTCCGTGGAGATAGGACTAGACCCATACTTCCCATATATTCCAGATATCTCTGTCAATTTATGTCAGAACAGTACTTGCGTAGTTATTAATTTGTATAGTTACTTGGTTTTGGAAATGCTATGATGAACTGATGTATCCTTCTCTACAGGGTCTTGAATGCTTTAAGACTGTTGTGGATAACTTTTATGTAAAATAGGTTGGTTAAGAGCTTTTAACATGGTATATGATGAAGGTTAGCAGAGGCTAAACCTAGTTTTTGATGAAGTAAGGTGTAGGTACGCCAGCATTTTTTCACAAATAACATTAGTAGGAAATGTGATTTTGCTAGGATAACATTCTTATTTAGAAACAGAATTATGTTATTCTGAAGAAAAAAAGAAAACACTCACTAAAAGACACACTAGCTTGAGAGACATCCAAGACACGATGTCATGTTGGATTTTCAGACTTAACTCTGGTGCTTTTGTGGCTTTAGGTCAGACTGTTGATGTTGTTTACATTTCATTTTAGTTTGTTTAAGCTTCCCCTTTTCTTTAACACATTTAAAGTTTCTCTAGTCATGATACTTCCTGTCATACAAAAGGATAATTTGGGAGGGGAAACTGTAGTTTGGAAATGACAGTGCTTTATACATTGTAACTGTAATACAATCTATTGACTTGGCTGAATGTTGAGATTCACTAAGTCCATGTACTAAAAATTCTGAAAATCACCCTTCTCTATTTTTCCTTGATACTGGAATTCTTCACTACTAAATATTTCCTCATGCTGAATCGCTGATCTCAGTTAAACCATTTTGAATTCAGTAGAACTCATTAATTGCTTTGAAGTTACTGTAAATTTCTGTACTGTAAATAAGACCAGCATTTCACTCTTGTTTTTTTGTCATTCCTGACTGTCAGATTGCTCTCTGAAAAGCTTCAGATGCTTCTCATTAGAATTTTGGATCCTAGTGTACCTTATCAAAATTGGCCTTTCTTGATAGAGTTGAATTAATAAGTACCTGAAATGTTTCCATTGTTTATTTTTGGAGTTTATTTAGTGACACAATAGGATCCAAATTAGGAAAACTGGCATCTTTGTTTAGTCTTCTAGAATTCTCAGTATAAATCACTCCTCCCTGCCGCTGTCTAATAACTGTTAATGTCATTCATTAGTGTGCTGATACTGTGTGGAACTTCATGATAAACATCTTAAACTTTCATTTCATTGAAATGTGTTCGAAAATGTCTTGATCCGTCTCTGTTGTATACTCAATCAACTTATTTAAACATAAAATTCCCTCTCAACACTTCCTTAAATATGTCTTTATTGAATTATAGAGTAAGCATTTTCTGATTTAATAGCCTAGTGATTCTGTTCTCAGCTAGGTATGTTGTCCTAGGGATCTTGAACATTTAATCTGACCTCAGCATTCAAGCAGTAATTATTATTTGCTCCTGCAAAATCATTCACGAGAGCTGTTTAAGTCATGTTGTTTATTTCACAACTGCATGTTACTTAAGAGAAAAGTAATTTTTCTAACTACCTAATTTTCTTACTATTGTCATGTCTTCATTTACTATTATTCTGATGTGATATTTCAGCACTGACCCTGAACAGTTTGTATTTTGTGGAGCAGAACTCATGATTTAAGTTATGTAGGAATTCTGTGCGGATAAGTACAGTTTGCTTTTCATGCTTGGCAGTGCATTTTCTTTTTCAAAAGCTAAAGAGAACTCATAGGAAACGTTCATACTGAGATGATGCAAGATCCACATCCAAACAGCCATCATGTAAAGTGTCTTATTACTTCAAAGGCACCTTTAAAAAAAAGAGAAAGTGATTCTGAGTTAAGTTCCGTTATGTGTTATAATTGTTCCACTTTTGAAAATTAACACAACATATTTCATAAGGTACCTGACTGTTTCCAAGCTAAAATGCTAAGGGACTATCACTAGTCACTATCAAGGATAGTCACTATCACTAACCTTGATTATTTAGTTTCACATTGTTCTTCACTTCCTCTGTGGAGTCTGGTGTCAGTAATGACTAGAAAAGAATCCTATCTTAATACATTCTTAAGTGTTTGAATAACTAAAACTTTGCTTATTTTTAAAAGTATCAATTAAATAATTGAATATTTCTGATCATAATGCAGATTATATGCATATACCTGTTTTCCCATGAGCTTCAAAATGTTAGGTCAATTTCCACATAACATTCTCCATTGAATTGTGGCTTGGAATAATTCTGTTTTTGTGATGTAACCAACCTTTTTGCTGGATGAGCTAATATTTAAACTACCCTTTTGTCTTACTGAATCTTAAGCCTCCAAGCTCTCTATCTTGAAGATCATAATTAAAACAACCATTTGAAGTTGCTTGCTGCTTTAACTGCCCCTGTAACTGCCCCCCCTCTTTTTGAGTCCTATATTGCTTCATCTACCAAGAGATATTTGGCAAGATGGATCTATACTGCAGCTAACCTGCCTAGTTAAGTGGTGGACTTCCACAAAAAAATGCTGATGCAAAGACAGGAATGAAGGCAGAATCTGCCTGGAGCCAGGCTGCACATGCACTGAGCACACAAGATGTGAGAAGGTGAGATACATGGAGGTGCTGGACCAGCAGGCTTGTTCTTTCTGCTGTCCCTATAGTGATAGAGAAGTAGAGATAATGGCTACCTCACCTTCCTGAGCAGTAGCTACTTCCTCTGAGATATGAGGCTGCAGGAGGTAGCATGCTATTCTGGCCTTCTGCTGACCTGCACTGCTGGATGCATTCCAATGCCTCGGGCAAGATCTAGGTTAGTGACAGCTCTGTGAAGAGCCCTTTCCACATACTAAAGGGCATTACTATTATCCTGCACTGGAAGCCTGAGACAGTGGCTATGGAGGAGTCTAACAGTGAAAGATGAGATTGGCATGTAACGTGAAAAAGAAATCAGAGTCCTCAGTGTTATGCTAATGCAACAGTAGTGCACTTGATGCCTAGAATCACAGAATCATAGAATGCTTAAGGTTGGAAGGGACCTCTAGAGATCATCTAGTCCAACCCCCCTGTGCACACAGGGTCACCTACAGCAGGTGGCACAGGACTGCGTCCAAGCGGGTTTGGAAGATCTCCAGAGAAGGAGACTCCACAACCTCTCTGGGCAACCTTTCCAGTGCTCTGTCACCGTCACTGTCAAGAAATTTTTCCTTAAGTTCCTGTGGAACTTTTGG
>VZSV01000037.1:2884555-2927762 GCA_013398735.1 Nothocercus julius
CATGCTGACTACTCTTGAGCACCTTCTTGTCCTCCACGTGCCTGGAGACAACTGCCAGGATGAGCTGTTCCATCACTTTTCCAGGGATGGAGGTGAGGCTCACTGGCCTGTAGTTGCCTGGGTAAAGTACTTAGTACTCGTATAGTGGCATAGGAAGAAAGGAGTGCCAGACTGCACACAGATGGGCATTGCAGGCACTGGCGCAGTAACAGGACATGCACTGCGACACAAAGGGTTATTTTAGTAATGAGTAGTGGTGGTCTGGGGATGATGTTGGGCTAAGACACTAAGACTTATGACTACACGGGTCTATCAGTCAAACCTCTTTATAAAGAGGGAGGTCTACAGCAGTCAGACCTATATTTTCTGAGGCCACAAGAATAATTTCAGAGAAGCTGAACCCCAGAAGAGGGTTCTGTCCTTTTAACCTACAACAATTTACTTATTTGCTTGAACTTTGGGGTTTGGTGGCTCTAGCATTATAACTGTATTGTCTGACTGCATCATTATATTATAGTCTCCCAATGGAAAGTTTTGCTCCAGAGAAAATAAGGCTTGTAAATTATTTTTCAAGGCTCTCATGTAATATCCTTGTGTTCTGTACACTATCTCCTGTTCATCTCCCCATCCTTCCTTTAATCAGCAGAGATCTAATCACAGCCTTTCATGCTGTTTTACTTTTGACTCAAGCTAGAACAGCAATACTAACATCTGCACCATAAATTCTACATCCCATAACTGAAAGATCTTCTAGTTATGTAAGAATTCATCTCATCACTCCCCCCCACAAAAAGAAAATACAGGAAAAGCATTTGAGCAACCAGTGAAGTACCAGTGAAAGACACAGCTGTGTCATAGCTAGCAGAAGAGAAAAGCTGGTTGATTAAAGGTGATGATACTGGCTGAGCAATAGCATTTCATTCATTGCTCTGTTTAATATTAACTTATAATTTTATGTTTGTTTTAAAAGGACTATATTAGGACTAATAAACACTGACTTCATTTGCTTCTCGGCATTAAAAAAAATGCTGTAAGCTGTGCCAAAGAATATAAACTCTGCTTCTCACCTCACTTGTTGCCATCCTCTCTTTTCAGCCAAATCCCTTGTTAAGTATAGCAGTGTTTCCTGTTGTGCTGCTCAGTGCCAGCAGACTCTACTCCCAGTGAGAGCTGAAAGTCCTTGGGCTCCTGCAATAGACACATGCTCAGAGAGCAAGAACCTTCTCATGTGTTTCCTGTGAGGTTTTCAGTAGCATGCAGCCACCATCCTCTGTAATAATACTTTCCAAATGAGGTTGTTTTCTTCTTGTGGGCCAAATTCTTTCCTCAAATCCAAGTGAACACCAAAAAAAGTCCACTGACTCTTGTGAAGCTCTCTTGGTTCATATCCGCGGATGATGTAAATATGTAGAAAAATACTAGCCCCTACACTTAATGATTTTGTCATGATTTTAATAAAGCAAGACTCTTCCATATTTGATTAGGGAATTTTTTTTTGTGTAATGAATGTATATTTTTATATGTATATTTTGGGTTATCCAGTAATGAAAAGCAATAATTTAATTGAAGTTTATTATCCTACAAAACATAAATAAAGCTGAAAAAATAATTTCTGAAAGAAATTCAGTATTTCAGATCTACAGATGGTGCATTAAATCCAGCAGCAGAAAAGGTGTGGAGGAACATATTTGTTTTTACTTTTCTTTTAAAAGAAATACCATCATGGATATCAGCATTAAAGTATCAACTCATGCATTTGACTTAGAGAGGGTTAATGTTTCCTTCCTTTCTATACCAAAAAAATTCAAACAACTCTATAAATCTGTGCTTATATTTAGTACCTCCGCACATTTTAATTTTGCTTGCTTATCTCTGAACTGTGTATAGCAAGGAGCCCACCCCTTAACAACTATCAAAACAGTGAATTTCCTACCTAAAAAATAAATGCTCTTAAAAGACAGTGAAAATATGGGTAGACCTTGTAATGCCATGGCAAATTAGTCTACAACAAGCAGATGTAATACATAGCCCTCCCAGGTGTACCATTACCAGTGAAATGCCACTTGGAAGAGTATGAAAATCTGTTTTGTCTTTGTAGTCATCACACCAAAGGAGGGAAAAAGTCCACAGAGCATTCATTCTTACTCATTCAAATGAATGGTCATTTTTGTAATATCTGAAAGAAGAACAGGGACTTTGGTATAAAGACTGTTCAATGAGTTCAGATCTTTATAATAGAATTATGTCTCTGTGTCTTGCTAGTATCTATTTTAGGTTGAATCACTTTCTGGAAATGCTTATCTCCATTGACTGCAGCAGGAATATATATAACTAACATCAGCAGTTGAATATATTTTCGATAGCTTAAGTTAAAGGACAGTTTTTCCTCCTTACTTGTACAGGTCATGAAAATGAACGGTTGTAGTATTCCACAAGTAATCAGATGCAACTAGGTGTTGTCTCTGCTGTGGTTGATAGTATTCAGTGAGACTGGATCATGTGCAACATCACTTTCTTGCAGAGTTCCTCTCTGAAGTGTTTTTAGTAGGGAAATAAGTCTACCAGTAGTAATAGAGTATGAGAACATCTGTATGAAAACCAGAATTTTATTTTCAGAGACTATTTTATCTCTCTTAAAGCAAGTACTTGGAATATTATATACAAGTTGGATATAGTTGGGGGAGGAAGGGAAGAGGAATGACAAATGTCCCCCTGAGAACAATTTAGCCTAATGAAGTCTTAAATTTCGTTCTTAAACTAGCACTTCAAGTAAGCTCCTTGGCCTTGCTTACTGAGGACAAGCACTGAGCCTCTGTACATGTAGAAATACTCTCTGCCTCTAGAGATTCATGTCAGTCAGTGTTCAGCTGCTCAAGAGTGCACAGGATTTATCTCTCACTGGGGATAAACAGAGAAGCTCTAGAATTGGGAGCAGTGAGGCTTTGTTTATCCTGAACATTACATTTACTCTCCTTTTTTTCTTTATTTCTTTTTTTTCTAATACCAAAAAAAGACAAAGAAAAAATGAATTTCTGCAAAATGCTTTTATACAGGAATCAAAATCTAAATAAAAATAATTACAAGAGTAAAGTGGTTTATATTAAACCAGTTTTGCTCTTCCTCTTTTTCTGCCTTTTCTGTGTAGTAAGGGGATCTATGGAAGATATATGTGAATATTAGGAAAATCAAGACGTTTTCTGTCTTAAAAGAAGTCTGTAGTTTGGAATAAAAATACCTTAGGCACGTTCAAAACAGTTACTTGTAAATACATGACTATAGATATTGAGATATTGTCTGTGACCAGTATAAAAGCCTAGCATTAGAAGAGTCAACTGTTAATCAGGGTGGAACTGGAAAGTGATTAAAATACTTGCCTCCACTGAACAAACTTTGATGCTGTCTTCCTTAAGCTACTAAGTTTCAAGAAATGCATTAAAAATCCTGAAATAATTTCTAGTAGATTGAAGATACAGGAGAAGTTATCTCATAATAGTTAAGGGAAACTGGATGGCAATTTTTGGGCAAGGAGTAGAAAAAAGCAACAAAGGAGGATGGAAAGATTGGTGCAGGATAAATTCATTTTTTTCTGCCAGAATGCCTGATGAGAATTTTCATCTTACAATCTGAGCAATGGCAGGGAAATTTTATGTGACAGAAGAGAAAAGGCAAAACTATTAGTTTGCTAGGTCTGTAATTATACTGAAAAATGACACCTGAAACTTGTCATGACAGTGAGTGGGAGCTGCACAGTAAGATGTTACTTCCTTTAAGAGGCATGGTATGGGACTTCTCTTTAATCTAATGGGATGTATACTCTACAAAATCATGCTGTTGGTTTGTAAGGCTGTTCCCTGCAAAACTGATATTTTGCAGTGCATTGTGCTCATACTTGAATACAATTTATGTTTGATTATCTGACAGAAACAGCTCTCAAGCTTATCAGTGGACAGGGAGCAATAGATATTTTCATTTTTGAATGAAAATATATCTGCGGTTATATATTCAAGAATGAACAACATAGATTAGTCATTTGTTTTTGCATTTAGTCACTTGAAGAAGTGTTCTAGTTTTCAAATAAGCTGAGCACTTAATTTCTAGCAAGTTCAGTGAGATTTTCAGTTCTTCGGGAACTTTTCAAAACCCCTATACCAATACTGAAGCACCTGAATAATTTTGTGTTTTGTATCAAGCACTGACATTGTGAAATACAAGCAGAGTTGTGGGGTTAGGGCTTCATGAAATATTAAGCCAATGCAAGAATTTTCAATTCCTAATATTTTAAGTAATTTAGTATGTAATACTGAAATGACATCAGATGAGTAATGCCTGAAAGCACCAAGTAATGAGATTAGCTGACATGACAGGGAAAATGAACAAGAAGAAGTCAGAAATATTGATACTGTGATCCCACAGCAGTAGGTATATTTTTATGAAGAAAATATTTAGATTTGGGGCTGCTATATGAGTCATTCTGTATATTAGCTTTTGAGTAAAAGGCTGTCTCTGATAGTCAGAGAGCATATTCAGTCCTTACATTCTGTAGATACAAGCGTGGCTTACCTGCGAAGACCACTGAACATTTGTGAGAACAAACACAACCCATTCACAGAATGACTAGTGATTCCAAAATTCAGTTAAGTACAAATCTGTCTCCTTTATGCTCTCTAAAGGGGTTTGTCCACAGATTCATAGTGTCCTAAAGGGAGAAAATTACTTTGACAAGAACTCATCATTCCAGAAGTGCTCAGTCGGTCGCTGATACAATCTTTCATTTTGAGCACATCCCTGAAACAATCCAAAGGATTCAGATATTACAGTGGGCTAAAGAGGGTAAGTAGACTTAGCTGCTGTAACATAGACTAGCCATGAATTTATAAATGGCATAGGGAGAATAGAGATGAGCTTGGGTAATCTCATTATTACTTCTCATTCTTACTGTCATCTTATTACCTCTCATTACTGAGGTCTCAGTTATTTGTATCAAACTAATTTATAGGGACACTGTGCATAGTCTGGAATCCCAATGTTCTAGGCACTGTACAAAAGAAGAACAACAAAATGATCCCAGAAAAAAAATTACAGTCTAAGTGATTGCAAAGTCACTTGGACAATAGGTGGACAGATGCCATTAACTGAAGAGCCAGTGAAGCAGTGAAAGTTCATGCCAATTCCTCAAAGTGCTTCAGTCTGCCAAAATGTGTCACGTCTGTTTAACACCAGCTGATCTTAAGCCAGCTGGCTTTCTTCCAGCTCCCTTTCTGCATCAGGTATTTAGAGAGTAGAGAAAACATTTTTTTTTTTTTTTTCTGGGCTCAGTGAAGAGATGTAAAATTATTATTCTTGCTCATAAAGAGGATAGTGTGTACAAGACTACCCCAGTGGTTTCAAATACCTGGTATTATTCTTTCTGCTCAATACAACTTGTAGGCCTCCACAACTGAGGGCCTTTGAGGAAGAAAAAGAAATCACTCTTACAAACTTCTGGTAATTCTCTCAAGGGATTCAGAATGCTTCACAAAATTCAGAAATTTGCTTCTCTGTAGCTTATAGATTCCTGATGCTAGTGTATGGCAGCAATTCTTGAATAATTTGAAGAAAATAAATTATTCCCTGAATTTCATCCTTTTTTGTTTGTGAGTTTTAATTTTGTTTGCTATCTAGAAAGGTTTTCTGTTAAAACCCCTTGCTCTGTAAGCCATCCACAAGAAACTCTTTGTAAATATTCCTAAAATACAATTCATGACCTGCCTAATCCTGATCCTGCAAACATTTACCCACATTCTTGCTATGATTAGTCCCATTAAAATAAAAGGAACCTTTACATGTGGTTGTAAAGTTAAGCCCAGGCATAAGTAGGAGTAAGATTTAGGTTGGTTCTATAACTCTTGATATTCTATGTGCTACGGAGACTACAGTTTCTGTTTGCTAAATGAGATGCAGGCACTCAGAACCTGTTGAAAGTTAGGGTTTTTGGGTACTGAGATTTTGTTTCTATTCCCTAACTGAAGACATACACAGTCCAGCTTTACGAACCTGAATTTTGCATTCTTTGAGTATATAACACAGATTTGCTGGTTAGTGGTCCAACTTGCAATTACCTTTGGAACAAAATTAAATGCAAAGCAAAAGTTATTGAATCAAATTAATTTAAAAAAGCAGCATGATTAACGTTTTATGATTTATTTAGAGCTCCAGACCACTCTGTGCTTTGACTTTTACAATGTGGAAAAGTACCAATAAGCAAGGAGTTCTTAGGTTTTATAGCTGTCTACAGTTATAAAATAAGATGTCTACTAGAGCTGGGCAAATTTGTTCACAGAAAATAAAAACTTGACTTCAAAAATTTTAGCTAACACTTTGAAGACAAAAGCAAAACCTAGACATAGATATTAACTGGCACATTCAACATATTTAGCTGTATTATATATACTCTGTACATGGTGGTCAAAAAGAATATATTGCATTTTGTATTTAAGTGATAGATAATATTTAGTATTCAGTTCTATCATCTGTAAATGAGTTTGCAGTATCAAAGAGCTGGAAGAATGCAAAAAAAAATCTAATAAATTGCTTTAAAACTCTCTAAAAACTCTCTAAAATATTTATATAAGAGATTTGGGAACTTTTTTATTATTTTTTTCAAGTAATACAAGACATGCTCAATTTTCTAGGGATGCATAAAGTTGTAAAGTTTCTCCTTTTTTCTGGAGAGATGTGCACTTGTAACTATACCACTCAGGAACAATGTAAGTTTCTGTTTTGTGCAGATTAAAAGTTTCTATGTGATAGCATACATAGCCTTAAATATAAATCTGTATTTTTACAAATGCCAATGTGTGTTTGTAAATGAAGAGTCTCTTGTGTTTCTCAACCGATCCTCATATGAAATGGTCTTAAACAGGTTCTACTAAATCCTAGATTGTAGTCAACTTGATAAAGAGTTTTCTCATGTTTAGCACTGAAGCTGCTCTGTGAGCTGTATGATATATCTGCTTTTTGTCATTAACTGTTGTGACATTCTCTAGGGAAATAAATTAGGGTTTTCTTAGCCAAGTTAATAGCAGACTGTAATTGTTTAGATTTAAGAAACAGTGGTTTTGCTATCAGGATTTTTACTATGTTAAATGTTAACATAGCAAATAAATATTATAAAAATATTTCTTCTAACATTAGCTGATACAATCCAGATGAGTTATAAAATATGTATCTGTTTAAAAGTAGCTTTGTAATTGACTTTGTGAATAACAGCTTATTGGTGTGCTTGGAAGATTTTTCCTTCCAAGTAAAAGCAGCCATAAAGAAGCTTTTTATTTTATTTAATTTATACAATTGTAGTTCAAATTTTACTTCTACTTCATTGCTTTAAATTGAAAATAATTCCACTGTAAAGCCTTGAGTTATTCAGAGTTTAAAGTTGTACAAATGATGGCAATAACTGGGACAGTATACTTAGTAACCCCTACAGAGAGCTGAATGTAAACTGTGGGGAGCTCTGATACTTTTCCTAGTATTTCTATTGTTCTTTTTTTGCTTCACAGAAGGAAAGCGATAAATGAGGTTCCATGGCAAGAGTTCTCAGAAGGTTTCCAGAATTAGTAGCATTATAATCTAGACATCTTCCGCAAATGTTAACAAATACCGGGACTCTGGGCTTGGAACGTAGGTGTTCTGCTCTTGAAATGTCTGCACCTAGACTCATTCTTTAGCTTCTGCTCTGTTGCTCTAGAGGAGTCAGTTCAGACAAGCCTACCTGAGGTGAGGCTGTGGTGACAAGTGAATGAGTCTGGGCTGATGGGACACTGATAAATTCTGTGTCTTTTCCTGTCAGTGAGACCTAACAAGTTTTTAAGACTGTTGCCCCACCAGAATTAAGATGAACTCCTCTGGCCAGCCCACCTTTCTGCATTTTCCCACATCATTCGCCTGAAAGTACTTGTTTGATCCATTTCTTGGGAGGAGAAAGAGTTGAATCTACACTGCATCAGTGAGCTCAACATTCTTAGGGTATATTGGGTTCACTGCACATACCATGTGACTTCGTAAGCATATCCACAGTATCCTTGCATCTTAACGTTACTGAGTGGTAGGGTGAAAAGCACAGCAATTGAAATATCAGGTAGGGGCACATTTTTCAACCTTTTCTGACCTTTTTTTTTTTTTTTCTATTTATCTTTCATTTATGCCATGGAGACTTATTAACAATTTTGAGTCAACTTAAATGTGAGAATAAATTTCACTTTCCAGCCATTACAGTTATGTCTCTACATTTTTTTTTTTAATTTGAAAGGCAGGAAATTTGTTTATGAAAAATATGATTGATGCATTTTACACAGTATGTATTTCAAGGGACTTCTTGCTGAATATAACAAAAAGTATTTTTCTGTGGCAAGCTAGGGCACTTAGTTCGTTGAGAACTCTCTTCCTCCTCAGTTGTCTAGTGGAATCCACGTTTCCAGATGTGCTTGTGCACAGCATACCTCAGTGTAGTTAGAATGACGACCTTTTGAGACTGAGATTATCTAAACTACATAAACAGCATCTACAGAGAGTTTGTGCTCTAGATGTCATTGTCATATCAATTTGAACTGAAGTCATGGATAAAAATAATTACCATTACATATACAATTCCAGTGTCAGACTTTGAAAGGAAATGCTTTTTTCTCTGATTGAACTTAGTCCAGTTCCTACTGAAGCTAGAATTTCCCATCAAAAATAGCTTTTGTTTTTTAAATGAAAGATTTTTCTTCATGGAAATACTACACTATCCTAATGCAAACTGTGCAAAGTTGACTTTTCTTCTAAACATTAAAATAGCATTTTCCTTTAATTGTTGGAAATCATATTTCCCTTTTTGCTTTCTTTTGCACAGTGTTGATTTAAACATTTGCTGTGCTTCTTTTCCTCTTCTTCTTGCTTATTGATTAAAAAAATCAAGGCAAACAGCTACAACATCTGTGTCTCACATGTTTACAAGACAAGTTCATTACTTTTTCTATGATCTGTGCAGAATTTGTAGGGAGGTTTTTGTTCTGTAACGTATTTGTCAATTGCAAAAGTTTAATACATCAGTGATTACACAAATCACTCATTTTAAGTTCCTAAAAAAAATCTATTTCTTCAAAAACATATTTTGACTCCTGTATTAACAGGGTGCCCAGTTTTCTTGGAGGTAAACTCATGGTTCAATACTAGCATAACACAATCTTATTGCAGACTTGGCAGCTGAATTAAGGAGAAAGATTAATTAATGTCTGCTGCAGTGGCTGGACGTGCCAGGTCCAGAAATCAGGATTTAGCTTACAGTTACCTGTATGTATGACTTGATAAAACAGAAGGCACACTGCTGTGGTACAGGCATTTGCAATGTGTAGACAAACAGGGTTTACTGTTCATCTCAAGCTGTATTTACTTTTGAAGTTCATTAATTTCGTTGACACAGGCAGGTGACTTCGTGAAACCAAGGTTATTTGGGAAGCAGAAATCTTCAGGGAGAATAAAAACTGTACAGTTTATTCTACAGTGAAACCTTGTAATTTCAAATTCCTCAGCTGCTTGTGCTTTAAGCTTGGAGACCTTGCTAAGCTTTTGCGTGAATGCTTTATTGTTGCTAGCTCTCATTCATCTCTAGCTGTGGGATATCTTGTGGGCAGGCTTCACTTGATAGTCACTTCATGTGGAAGGTTGGAGGGGGAAGGAGGAATGCGAGCAGATATACACTGCACTGGTTCTTTACAATCAGCCCAAGTCATCCTGGGAACCAGATCATAAAACTTCAGCCTATATGAGGAGAGAGGCAAGACATGAACTTATTATCGTAGACCTATTGCCTGAATGAATCTGTTAAATGTAGGCTCCTTGTTCCAAATAAAACCTGTTCTTCTTGAGCAAAGGGAGGAAAAAAAATCTGCATCCACTGGATCTTATTTCATAATGTTGTATCGTTTTCTTAATTCATTAAAAAATGGCTATTAAATAGAAAGCTCACTGAGAGGTATGATGAGTGGCTTGATAGTGAAGCTTTCTCTCCTACTACAATGAATTTCAAAAACTGTATAACCACACAGAAAGGGAGGGGTAACTCAAATCCACTATTTCTCCACCAGCGCTGACTTCAAAATGTCAAGATAGCACTGATGTGAATTGATCTATTTCCTGTCATCGTCTTTTTTTTTTTTTTTCTTCTAAATATTTGTTAGCAAATATATTTTCTGTTAAAGGAAGGATTCAGATCACCAAGCATAGGCTGAAATTTTCCCTTACAGACATTTTCTTTCTCTCTGTTTAGCCTGAGCACTTTACTTGAGCAGAGCTTGCTAAGTAACCTCTGTAATTTGCACATGAATAGGAACTGAGTTAATTTACTAATAACTAAAGAAAATTTTGAACTCTTTTCTTCAACAGTAAAAGATTCTTTCCCCAACCCCTCTGCCCTAAGGCATCTCACTCATATTTTATCTCTGTTTACTGATAAACTGGAACACTTTAACACCGGAAAGATAAGGTGAGGACATTCTATTCTCATTAGATTCTCAGCAGAGTCAACAGATAAATGTCTGTCATAAAGAAGAGCAATTTATTGTTAAAATCTATCTTAAGCGCTATATATCTTATATTTTTGAGTGCTGTTTTCTGGTAAGCACTTCAAAACACATCACCAGCATCAACTGAATCTCTCAAATACTTGGGATACTAAATATGATCTTTTTATACAGAAAAACAAAATAGAAAAACTCCAGATTGCCAAAAATCATTGTTAGGCTTAAATTTGGAACCACATCCTCTTATTTTCTCTTGATAGATATTTCTATCTTTATATGCTCATGATATGCATAAATAATATTGATTCTGCTCCAGCAGATCAGACAATTTTAGGTGCTTTGTTAGGTCACATCTTTGAACATCGAGCTTTTTAAAGTTTGGGAAGGTACTTCACACTTTCAGAAGGTATTTCAGACTTCAGAAAAATAGATTATGCCTTTTTTTTCATAAATACACCCCCCCAAAAAAAAAATAAAAGGGAATTTGTGTTATAAATGGAAACATACCTATCAAACTGAGGCAGTACCGGTGAAGTATCCTATACATAGCAATGTCTACATGAATGACTTTTTTTCTATTATTTTCTACTCTTTCCTGTATCTGACTCCCTCCAGATACCCTACTTTTTCTTCTCTGCTCTGCATTTATCTCACTGGATATTGTATCTTCTCTGCAATTTATCTTGCAAGCATTTATCTTAAACAACAGTCAAGTTAAACACTTAGTTTTCAATAGAATGTATATAAAATTAGAAAACAAAATCTAACAGATTTAATAAGCTTCTCTTGTGTATATGCATTGCTGAAAAAAAAAACAAAAACAAGCAAACAGTATCTTATATTATGGCAGCATGGTTATATGTTGCTTAACCATCTGTTCCCACATCTCTGTTGTCTGGTAACACAGAAAACCTACAGTCCAAAGTATGCAAGGCAAAAAACTTACTGAGGATTCAACTCCTAAGTGTGCAAAATCAAGAGAAGCACTGAAGTACACTCTTTCCTTTTACACTCTTTCCTTTAAGCTTATGAACTCATTTGATTTAGTGAGAGTACGCTCTGTTTCTTGCCAAGTTTTTTGGAAGGTTTTGGTTGTGTTTCTCTGCATCATGCAGGATTAAACCCTAAGTTAAAGAACATGCTGTCCAATCTACTTCTGCTGTTATTTATTAGGGGGAAAAAAAAAAAAGTTTTAATGTAGCGTTAGAATTCCTTCACAGCCCTGTTTTTTCTTATGAAACTTCTGAAAAGTTTTCTCACGACAAAAGAAACCCTTCTGTGGACACACAATAGCTTGATGATTAGAGCACTCTGCAGAATAGGAATGAATCTAGGTTCAGCTCCCTGACCCAAACCAGGCAGAGCAGGGAACTGATCCTTACTCTCCTGTGTCAGAGATCAGGGTACTCAGCTGGGATAACAGCAAGCCAGGTTCAACTCCCTGCTCTATCTGGTTTGGATCAGGCAGTTGAACCTCAGTCTCCCTAATCTCAGCTGTGTGCCCAAGCTATTAAGCCAAGATGGGGTGTGGTGTTTTGTTCTTAAAAGAAAAATGTTCATTCTGCATCGGAAGAAAATATAAATTCCTAAATCCTGACACTTTCCACATGATGGAATTATTTTCTGGCCTGGCCTATAGCGAGCTACTTCGTGGTTAGATACCAACAGAGCCAGAACCAATAGCAAGATAAAAAAACTCTGTGTCTCAGCAAATGAAGCTGAAGATGCAAAAGGATTCAACCATGTTATCCACATGACTTTGGCAGGAAGAGGGAAAACAAAACAACCAGAAGCCTCCTCATGTGAAAGCCAGAGCTATCTCAGTGAAGTACAGTTTTGTTTGGAGGAGAATGGGGGAGGAAGATTAATATTCTGTCAATGTCGGCGCTATCAGGGGTGTCTGTGTCAGAACACAGGCTGCCTGTGCAAGTTCACTTGAAATTTCTACTATTTTCCCGACTGATTGTGCCTCTCCCCTCTCCCTTGGCTTTCTTCCTTAATTTCCATGCTTGTCTTTTTCCTTCACTACCTTTACCATATATATTCATGTTCTTCTGATTTTCTTAAATCTTGAACTTCTCCACACAAATGGATTGTTTTGGCCTAGACTTAAATCTTTTTAATGGCACACATAGTTGAACCCTGGCGCAAACCCCTCTGTGAATATGCTCGTATCAGTTAACAGAAACATATGGGTTTTAGCTCTTTATCTTGTCCTTGTAGTTCACACACACATATTGAATTTCTTAATGCAATCCCAGGCATGTATAAAGATTTAAGGATCTTTTTTTCTCCCTACTTTTTTTCTTGTGCATTCTCTTTCTAACCTAGCAATAAACCATATTTTGATTTTTTGACAATATCTAGCACATGAAGCCTTTTATAGCCATTTGCGGGAAGTTTAGGTTATTCTAGTCATTTAAAGTTAATAGATGAAAAGCTCTGTGTCAGTTATAATTTGCAGTCCTGCCTATCTTCAAGTCTAGAGTGTGAAGCCCTTTAATTGTGAATAAAATAAGAGTGCTTTATATTCATTCAGTTGAGATTATTTCAACTGGGTCATTATTTCAGTTTCATTCACCAAACAGGTAAGCACTATCACAATACACATGTCTGGAAATCAAGTTATTATATATTAATAAGAGGAACTCATAGATTTGAGAATTGTTATGAACATTTGAGATGCTGC
Source organism: Nothocercus julius (assembly GCA_013398735.1). Lineage (NCBI taxonomy): Eukaryota > Metazoa > Chordata > Aves > Tinamiformes > Tinamidae > Nothocercus > Nothocercus julius. The sequence continues at coordinate 2,897,783 of VZSV01000037.1, forward strand.
TGTTATACATACATAGATTGTTAATTCCTCATTATCCACAGGGCAGAAAGAATTAATGTCTTGATGTCTTGATCCCATCTCTCAATAAATGAAGTGGCAGACAGCAGAGATTCAAGTACTCCCTTTGTGTGATACTGTTTCTGTGCTGCCAAAAATCAAGATTATGTTCATGTGTTTTTACACATCTGTGCTTTAGCTGTGATGCACTACAGGCAGTGAATGGCCCACTCCAGAATAAAATGGGATCTTTTTGTTTTGCAGAACAAGCCTGCCTACTGGAGAGATTTTATATGGTATTTGTTTACCTCTTTGTCTTCTTTCCAGGCCCATGGTCAATAAGCCTGAGATGGTTTTTGCTTTTTCGTTTTTGCCTGTCTCCTCAGACATACTGGATATTATGCATTAGGACTGAGTGATTGACTCTGGACAACCTGATCAGTATTAAACTCCACAACCCCTGCAATAGAGTGGGCTTTTGCATAAATATAAGGAAATACGATTCCTGTCACAGCTGCAGGATATTCCTGTCCAGGTTTCTGAACCAATGCAGGACGTGCAGCAAAAGTGAGATACTGACCACACTGTACAAAATTAAAGTAGCAAGCAGTGTAGTGGTCCAGTTAAGAAACCATCCTCATAATCCATAATGGATTGTTATCATGTAATTGGATCTCCATGTTGTCAGACGATCCAAGGCACTTGGTAATCAAACCACACACCGTAAACTATTTTACATGAAGTCAGCTGCATTGCATCCTTCTTGGCAGATACTTTAGAACCATAATTACATTCATCTCCATCTTTAATTTACTCCATTGTGCTTCTGTCATTGCAGGATCTTTGCTACCAAGCATTATTGGTTTTAACTCTGAATTGCCTTTTATCTTTTTTGTTTTTTTTTTTTTTTTGGGTTGAAGTCAAACTCAACATTACTTGAGTTTATTGTGGTTTAATGAGGTACACAGTATTATATTTGGCTCAGCGGATCCTTTCAGGACAGATGCCAGTTTGTGAAGAAAGCTGGTTTGGAAATCTGCTGTAGCTATAGCAATCTCTATCAGGCTATTCAGTTAATAGAATTTAATTGTTAAGGCCTGAGTCTGCAGTTTGTCACAGTACCCCCCGACTTGCTCCAGCAAGAGTTGAGGGTATTTCATTCTTGCATGATATCATACGTTGTAAAAATTTCATACTGAACAATTGTAAGACTATATTATGCTTTTGCATTAGTCATTTACTGCATTTTTATTTAGCAAAGGATGAGCCAGTGAGATTTGAAATGCAGAGGAAAATTGTCATGTTTAGTGGAAAGTATCCTGAAAGTTAACATGATTGCCAATCAAATTAAATGGTACATAAAGAGAGAAATAAATTTTTGTGTTGCCAGGTTTCTAAGGCCTAGTTTATTTCACAGTGTTCCAGTAATGCTTTAGCAGTTTTTACTGATGCTTTCTTCACTTCAACTATCTCCAGAATTTCAATTTTATAAACCTCTGCTTTACCACTTTTGTAAAAACGCATTACGAGTTTAAATTCAGTATATGGTTATGACTCAAGAAATAGCCTTCTCTGCCTCCTCTTGATTGCCAGTTCACCTTGGTATTTGAAATCCCTTTTCTAAATCTTCTATTCCCAAGTTACAGAAGTGCGGGAAAAAAGATAAGCAGTTGAAGTTGATGAAAAATTGACTCCTAGTTCAAATACAGTATTTGTAGATATCTGTATAAACAAAACAAAACATGAGTAAAGGGTTTTTTGTTTGTTTGTTTGTTTTTCATAAGAGACTATTGTCCTTATACTGTCTTTTTGGTTTCAGCTGGCTGTTTGCAATGGAGCTAGGTATGAAAGATCTTTAAAGAGTGTTGGCCTTGCAACTCCATCTGTCCAAAGCGATGAAAATGCAAGGACCATAGACGGGCGTAAAGGTTCTCTTCTTATCTCTGAGTACCTGGTACTGCTCTGTGGGCAGGACTCTTCAAAAACACACATGTATGTGGGTTGCCGCACTGATTCAACTTCTAACTCAGCTTTGAATTTTCTTTCATCTTTTTGGTTTTATGATCAATGGTTCTTAGTGCCTGAAGAGAGCTCTTTTGTGGCTTTAATTATTTGAGGGTCGATGCCTTTGGGATTTTCAGCTGATACCTCCAAAGGTAAAAGTCTCAGTAAGTGACAATCCAAAAGGTTAAAAACGATGTCAGGTTGTAGAACAAAACATGTTTCATGCATGTCTCCAGGGAGCAGGCTGTTTAGTTTGAGTAAGTAATGTAAAAATCATCCCTACTAAGTAAGTCTCCATCATTCAATTTTTCCAGTAGGAGACCAGAATTAAGCATCTTATTGCTGAGGTCACTTCCATAATTACAACAACATACTTTTTTTGGTAATAGCTTTTCCTTTGTAATAGTTATTTAAATATGGGTAATTAAATACAGTTATTTCATACCCATATAATACAACAGTATGATGAAAATACTTAAGGGAATTGAAAGTAACGACTTTCAGTTAAAAATGGATGCATTTGACTCTCTGAATAATTTTGGCTGTTAATTGTTAAGACTTTCAAAGTGGTAGTGTTGAGATTCAGATGCCTGCTGTGCTATACATAACTGAATTCCAAAATATTTCCATTTAATAAGCTATTGTAGAAAGAGTTGCCATGCTCAGAAATAACAGCTGTGTATCTCAGTGGCATGTAGTCCTGAAATCTAGTATATAAGGCAAAAATTTAACCCTATGAAAATTGCATACAGTTATTTTTTCTCTTCTGGATTTTGTTGTTCCTTTTTCTAATTCTGAAACTTTTCCATCTGTGTCATAATCAATGACTTGATTGACCTGTGTCACTGTGCTAATATATCAGACAAATACATTGTTGCTTTTTTTCTGCTGCAACAGGACCCAAAGAGCTATAATGAAGACTAAATTCAGTGTAATATGAGCAGCCTCTAAAGCCGAGGAGTTTGCATTGGCACGGGCTGAACCTAAATGCTCAGAATTTCATTTTCTTCTCATCTTACTAAAGTGTCTTTGACTTCCCAAACTGGATTGCATATGGTGTAGGCAGTGGCTACCCTTTAAAGGTATCAGCATGCCTAGACAAGTAGCAAAGGAAGCAGGAATTCTTTAGAATCTGATTTTTTGGTACCTTGTCTTGTTTTCCAGTCAAAACTAGGAAAATGAGAGTCCGCTAAAGAATGTTTAAAAAGGCAAATGAAATCCACAAACCTTCTTTAATCAAACTAACAAGTGGCATTTAAAAATTAGTCATTTCACATTGCCTGTAATACGCTGCGATGTCTCAATTCTCCTTTTCTTGATTAACCATGATAACAGAATTGAAATAAGCTGAATGATCTGCTTTTCCTATCAACAAATGTCCTAGCTTAACTTGGTCATGAAGCCAGCAAAAACTATTTATAGAATTGCACATTTTTCTGTTATGAACATTATCACTTCTTTTCATCATATTTACCACCCCATGAGTAACAGAATAGTTTAAGTCAAACTGAACTTCAAAAAACATAAATACATATATAGGATTCATACCAATCAGCTTTCTGTCACCTTGGTGTGAGCTAGCTGTCCCAGCTTCCGCAATAACTAATGGGGAAGAAGACACTATCAGAAAGACACTATCAGAAAGACACTTTCCAGAAAGACACTATCCTTGCTATCCTATTTCATGGGAAAAAAAAAAAAAGGAAAAAAAGTCTAAGAGTTGGGATGAATAGCATCTGCATGTGGTGCTTCTTTCACTGAACAGAGTTTAAACATTGGTAATGGGTGTGAGATGCCTCCTTTCAGCAGGCTCAAGTTCAGCACATCTCACTCATTGTACTTGAGACCCTGAAAGACCATTCTTTGCTAACCCTCTTGTTCCCTTGCACCCACACTGAAATTAGAACGGAAAGATCATTTTAAAATAACAACAATAAAGTTAATAAATATATGTAGAGTACTGAAACTTACCTCCTGCCCTGTTCCAGAAGTGTGTCCTCCTCTTAACACATAAAGATATGAGGATCCATAGCAGTGGATCTGTAACTCCTAGCTAATGTCTGCTTTGCCCTACTGTATTATTCCTGTGCTGTTTTGGTCAGGACACAGAAACCCTGGCCACATGGTTATGAGGAAAGACATACAATATTCTTCCTCAAAATTTGCCATCAGCAGAGTATCTAGGCAGTCTTTAAGTGATAAGAATGGCCTTTCCTTGGCCTGTCATCCACAAGGCAATTTAATTATGAAGAAATGAGAAGGATGGTGATTAAAAGAGGCTGAATTTTTGGAAAAAGGTAATTCCTTTTTATTAGGCCAAAGAATATATTTTGGAGGAAAAAAAAAACAGGAAATTGGATGAAGCATGGATCTCGGAGAGTTTGGCTCTGACTTTCATTTTTTTTAATCAGTAAGAACCTTTGAGCAATATTTGAGGTGGGGGAAGATGGTTAATGCCTCAAGGATGTTAACAAGGAGTAATAAAGAAGTCTTAAACCCTTGGAAGACAGAGAGGGAGTAAGAGGAAGATAATCATTATTTGTGACAGGTAACCCAGAGGTGTAGTTCTGGAAAAACTGTAATGAACCATAAAACCACTGACTCTGTTGAGGCCCTGAGTTTTGGTCTCCAGCAGATTCATGAATTTTAGTTCCCAGACTCACCTTTGAAGGATTTTTTTTTTTTTTGGATTGGGGTTCAAGAAGTCCCCAGTAGAGTGAAGGTCCTCTGCATACCTAGACAAACATAAGTTTACTGTGATTTATTTAGTTCAAAATGAATAAATTCCTAACATGCACATATATATGCTTATGGTGTAAAATTCAGAAAAAAAAAGTTATTTTTCCTTTTTTTTTTTTTTTGGTTCTCTCATCACAACCACTAGCGTTGGCAAACAGAAGATATTCGATTCTGTTCTCCTTTATGTTACTATTTTTCGGGGAAATAAAATCTGCAAAGGAAAAATTAATAGCTCTGATGATTTTGGCATGTCAAAACGTATTTATAATCTTCAAAGAGATTTCAGTAGTCATTGTAAGTGGCTGCACTGCTAAGCCTGGCATTCATAATAACAAATAGGAAATGAAAAAGGGAATTTTACATTTGCTAAGTAAAGTTTTTGAGTGACAGATTTAAGAATATTTCCTCTGTTGCACATACAGAGAGAAGATTTATGTAAACTCCCTTTTAAAATTTTTAATCTTATCTATTGTGCTCACATTTTTACAGACATGAACAAAATGCTTTTCTATCCATGACTTCAGATGTGTTGTAAAAGATACTCTTCCAAGACTGACAATAGTAGATTATTATCAACCAAGCAGGGAACTCCAAAGGCATTTGGGCACATATTTTAGAAGGTTTGTAGACACTTTTCCCGCAGATTAATTCCAAAAATCATGGGTTACTAATGGGATATATCTTTATACACAGCCATGTATATATACCTACATACATATGTGCATACAGATATATCATAACGATCCTTTGATTACCTTCACGCTGCAGCTGAAGTAATGTGTTTGTATAATTCTCCTGTCATATGTGGTATTTGTTGGTCTAAGGTTTCTAAGGCCTATGCTCTGTTTAGTGGAGAATACATTCTGGTAAAACTCTCCCTAAAGCAAACACTTATTTCTGTGTTACATCTCTGAACCTGCAGGATAACTCCATGTGATTTGAACTTCAACCTTATAACAACAAATTATTTATGCAGCTTGTCAAAGTGACACAGAAAAAGCAGCTGCGCAAGAAGAAACTGAAGCATATATAATATAGTGAGAAGCATAAGGCTCCCATCACAGACCATTTTTTCCTTCTCTATGTTTAGTCCACTAAGAGTGAATTTTTCATTACAATTAGGTGAAAGCTCCCCCAGTCCTGCCATTTCTTCTGCAAGTTTGCTGAAAGTTAAAGCTCAACATGAAGCCTCCAGAGAATTATTCTGAGTTAATAACACCTGCAAAGAACAGAGTTTTCACTGTGAGCTAAATTGCTGTGTGATTGCCCACACATCAGCAAAAGTTATAATTGGGAGAAACTGAATATATTCTCTGTTTTTAAACAGTGAGGATTTTGAGGGGAGTAGTTTTACGTTAAGTAGTAGAGTTATAATTGAGAATGTTTCACAGGAATGGACTGTGTTTGTTTTAACAGCAAGATTTATTTTCTATGAGAAGTTTTCTATTACTGTCAGCTGCTATTGCAGCTTTGTGCAATGTACATTTAAAAACCTTTCTTAATCTTAAGGAAAATTGTCAGGGACTAGACTTTAAACATGGATTTTTTTCTTCCAATTTCTTTTGAATTTATAAGTTGATTCTTTTGCTTCCCTAGCTGTAGCTCATAAACAGCAAGCTAAGTTCTGATTTTAATCTCACATCTGTAGCATATATATACTGATCAACTCCCTGCACAGCAGTGGAAATTACCCAATGTATACTTTTTTGTTTCTTCCAGATGTTTCAGAAATACATTCATAGTTAACAAGAACAATTAAGATAGCTCCTGAATCAGATCGACTATTAATATTATCGTCTATCCAAAAAAAAGACAGAGAAGGAAAAGAGAGTCAAATAATCTTGCCTATGTATTGCATTTTGAGATACTGTTTTCTATGTTTTCAATGAATCTTGTGTCAATTTAAAACTCATGTTTAGAATAAGATTCAGCCTTATACCTGCTGACACTAATACAATCCAAGCAAGAAATGAATAAACCTCGTTTTACCGAGGATAGGTCTACATGGGCATTTGTGGACAAACCACTTCTTTTTTTTTTTTTTTTTTTCCTGTGCTTTGAAGTGAAACACCTCTGGTCCATAGGCCACATAACCTTGTTAGCAAGTTGTAGTGCTGCGGTCAGTAGCTTGATCAGATATTTAATTGATTGAGGAACATTGCCATGCTAACGTGGCTGGATGTGCTTTCTGTGTTGGAGCTACTTGGACTCTGCCTGCTCATCCCTGGGCAACAGAACATCGTGACTTGCAAAATTATCATAGTCTCATTTAAATGTCAGTGTACAACTTACTTGCCTAGTCAGAAAGTTTCTTACATACCAGCATGAATTTTGTTCTGGAGAACATACTTTTGAACTAGCCGCTGAATACTGCCATGAACCTTCTGATGTACTCCTCAGTCCCTTCTCATGCCTACTTCTTTCACAGCTCAGGTGCCTAGGAATATAGTCCAAGTCGGTTGTGTTTTTTTTTTTTTTTTTCCAATTACAATACAAGAAAACTGATGTAAAGCTAAGGGAAGATGAACGTTTCTAGGGCAGTGACATCTGATTTCAGATATGTACTTTTAGAGCAGTACAGTTTGCTTCAGTGAGTTTCTGTTACATGCTTTTTATAATTACCAGAATAAAATATCCTCAGTGCCAAAGGCAAGCATGTAGGATACAGGGAACTACCAAATGCATAAGTGTGTTAGACACAGTAAAATGTAGTGGCTGCTGCTGCTACATGTAATATCAGAACAGTATAGCTATTCTTGCTTCAATGGAGATCGGAGCCAATACAGCAGAGATTCATTTCCTTGAAACATCATAGTATTTATTAAAGAATAATTATTAAAGAATAATTCATAGCAAGATGAGGCTTTTTAGGTTCAGATAATTTTGCTGACTGGTCTAGAGGTCACTGAGAAGTGTAATGAAATAGCAAATTGCTACTGACTGACTAACACTCCTTCTCCACAACCCTTCAATGCATGCCTCTCTCTACTGAGAAAAGGAACTGTAGGTGAGTAAGTTCATCTCCAGCACAGAGCTGTCTGTCAAAGACGATGCCACGGGCTCTACCTTCAAACTTACGATCTCTGTGTCATGACTCATGGATGGTCCTAGAATTTAACACAGCCATTGCAGAAATAGGTGAAGACGTGGTGTTTGGCTCGGGGCTCTAGGGAAGAGGATAGCAAGAAGGTGCTTTGTGGAAGCAAACCTCCACGTGTTGGCAACACTGCACTTGTCAGATGAATTTATCTGTTCTAGCTGCACTGCTCTAAGAATGGATCTTTCAATACATATTTATTTGATATATTAAGTATCTGAAATGTGCTGTCAGTTTCTTTCAAAGGGCTTTGTGGGATTGGGAGTTGGGATGATACAGTATCACAGCAGCATCCAAAAGTAAGAACCAAAGTAGAAGCCAACAGCTTCCCATTGTGCGAGGTGCTGTAGAGTGGTAGTTACCCCCTTGTCCAGACAACTGTGGAATAAAAGAGATGACTCTCATTTTACAGAGAGGAAAAATGATGCACTAAAAGTGTTGAGAAAACCAGTGGCAGCTCAGAGGAAATCTGAAGGTGGAAATCTGGAAAAAAAAGTGCTGCTTGAACTTCAAGCCTGTGTTTTCACACTGTCTATATGATAGACAAACATGTGTCTTTACATAACTATTCTTTTCAAAATGTGATACCCATAAAAAAAGCATCTCACAGAGGGATGAAAATATCCCAAATTGAAAGAAAGGGATCCAAGCAATACAAACCAGATACACAAGTTAAAAAAGATGTTTTTCTGTCCCTGATCTGTCATACAGATATATGCCTGAATGTAGATGCTTCATTTTGAATCACTCTGAAATTCTCCAGCTTATTGGAGTTTGTATACAGAAGTCATGTTTATCTCTAACTTTGAAATGCTGTTGGAAGCTAAATATTGTAAAAAGAGGAAATAAGGAAAGGAAAAAATCTGTTGCTTTTCTAGGTTGTCCTGGGGCTAAGAAGAATGAGTTCCTGACTAGTGTTTTGGATGCATTATCCACAGATATGGTGCATGCAGTTTCTGATCCATCGTTGTCTTCTAGCCGGTGGGTTTCAGATCCTTTTCATGTGTCTTTAGATCCTTTTCATGTCTTCTGGTAGTGGTGAATGAAGTGTGAAGGACTCTGAGAAATAATTTTACTTCTGCCTTCACAAAGAGTAACTATCCAAGAACTGATCTGGGAGAGTTTAAGTCAAAACTATTACCGTGGATGATGCCCACTAAATAGACATGTATCTGGTGGCTGAACTCTAATCAGCAGCACAGCTTAGAGTTTGTCCATAACTGCTAGTGCAACTATGTGCCGGTCTTCGTTTGGACTCCTCTTGAGGAGTGTGTGCTACCGTCCAGATTCATATTTTGCCTTTTGTCTTCTAAAACAAAACTGCTATCAACAGTCATACCTAGAATTAAAAATAAGCAAAACTTTTCAAGTCTGCAGGTCAGGTTAGCATTTTAGCTTACTCTCTGTTAAATGGATTTAGGTGTTTAATTTCTAAGAGTGTCCATAGTGGGTTGTACTCAGAGTCTAGATATTTACTGATGGTGATTACTGGTCTGCTTCATTGGGTGTGTTACGTGCTTATGTCTATAGAAGTGTCCTTTTCACTTTTATTTCTCTCTTCATTTTCTGTGTTCAGGAAATAAAAGGGGAAGACATTATTTTCTGTATGTAGTGCAGACCTGAGCAGGGTTTCGGAATTGGTTAAGACCAGATTCCAGTCCTTAGTGTAAAATTAGGGATACAACTGGCCACAATAAAAAGAAAAGAGATTCACTACAAGAAAATAGTGTCCAAAAGCGAAGAGGTTAACCTAATGAAGCACCTAGTGATCTAGCTGTTTATAAGTAACGGTATAAACAAACATATGTAATGACAGCTAAGGCTTAACACTTGGTTTCTCTTTCAGGGTTTCAGAGCCTGATCCAAATCACACTCTGGAGGAGAGAGTAGTCCACTGGTATTTCAAACAACTTGATAAAAATTCCAGTGGTGACATTGGCAAGAAAGAAATCAAACCATTTAAGAGATTCCTACGAAAGAAATCAAAACCCAAAAAATGTGTGAAGAAGTTTGTGGAATACTGTGATGTGAACAATGATAAGTCTTTGTCCGTTCAAGAATTAATGGGCTGTCTGGGAGTAACAAAGGAAGAAGGTAAAGCAGAAACAAAGAAACGCCACAGTAAGAACCTTTCCTATCTATCTTTTTCACTAGATTCTTCAAAGCCATCAAAACTGGTATTTGTATATGCCAGAAGTATACAAGATAAAAATCTACGTCTGCCTGTAGCTTTCGGAGTTGCTTAGAGCAGATGAGAGGGAAGCTGCTTCTGTGTATACAAATCATCACTTCACATCCCAAAAGAATCAAAAACTTCCTGTGACTGGTCATTAAATGCTCACTTACTTTGCTTCATTATAGCAGGAAAACTAAGAGATGGGATACCGTTGGCAGTTAACTGAAAGCAGTGTTATTATAATAGCGTGTCATGAATGAGGGGAAGTGTCACAGCTGTACTTTTTGGATTCCTGCTGGGAAGGAAGCGCATTATTGCCACTTCTAATAGCTTCTCATTTCTCAAATGCGACCTAGAGTCGCAGTGAGGAATGTGGTCATCTATCACATGGATGCAACAACTGCTGGTACACCACCACTTTTGGCGGCAACGCTAGTAGAAAGTTGGCTAAAGTGCACAGTAATCCCTGCAGTATTCATTCATGCAATTTCTGGAAACAAGGAATTACAAAATCTTTGCAAATAGCAAAGTAGATCTGCATCCTTTTTTACTGTAAGTTGTAAAATATGAATATAGGCATTTTTTTTTATATTTGTTTGGAGGCCCAAAATGAAGCTGGGACAGTGAAACAAAGGTGTCATAGTGAATGAAAAGCAAGCTAAGTGAGAAATGCAGTCAAAATAAAAGGTTGGATTCCAGTCTAGAAAGGGTATATTGCAGAAAGAAGGAATAGGCATACAGTGTACTAATAAAATAAATTGTCTATGGCTACCTGAAATTGATTTCTTAGAACAAATATATGAAACTCGGGGCTTTTTTTGTGTGTGTGTGTGTGAATTTAATAATAATCCCTTGCATTTTTCATTCATAAGGGGAAGGTGAAAATATGTATTTGTAGGTGGCTATTACCACCTTATCCTACAGATAGGGAAACACAACACCTTTTTATGGTGACTTAATATGCACGCTATTATGTTCACTTACTATGTTAAAATCCACCACTTCTGTACTGTGGCAGCCAGCACTTCTTGGCCTTATTTTACATGAAATTTCTGTCCCAAGTCATTAGTCCAGGACATTAAGTAAGGCTGTAGCAAAACACAAACCAAAACCCATTTATTCTTGCTTATTTTCCTATGCCCATTCCAGTAAAAAAACAGAAGCTGTCCATAAGCTGCCTGCTTCAGAGAAGAAAGTTGTAAGATACATGAAACTACATGAAGATTACACAAAGAGATAAAATAAAAACTAGAGTTAAAGTAAAAATTATATTCAGCATACTGAGCATTTTGACAGGGCTTCTACAAAAAAAAAATCTTAAAAATGAGAACTCTTATTTCTGGAAGGAAAAAAGATCTCAGAATTTTTGCATGGAAAAACAATTAGCACACGATTAGAAAAAAAATTTCTTATGCAAATCATTTGATTGCTTTTCCATTTCCTAACGATAGATAATTCTTAAGACAAGAAAATAATTGCTTTTGTTGGAATGTCAACATTCACTTTTGTTTCTCTTGCCTATATTATTACAATTTATATGCATAAATAAAAAATCACGTTCACATTCAGGATATTTCCTTACTGATAATCCTTTTAATTAACAAAAGAAATAATCACCTCTTCACTGAAGTTTGAATTATACTTTCAGGAATAGGTGAGAACCATTTCACCTCACTTGTGAAAGCTGGCATACATCGATGACTCTATATGACCTTTTATGGGTCTTATAAGATATATATCGTAAAATGTCCACTGAGAACCATTTGAAGCAATAGAAAAGTCAGAGAACTGCAGTATGCATTTTTTTTCTGGGGAATAGCAGTTTCTGCAGCATTATCAAGGTCAAGTTTAGTTCCTCTGTCTCAAATCAGCTTGATCGACCAGAAAACTGAGGTGAAAAATCAAGAAGCTGAGTTCTTCTTAAGCTTCTCAGATTTGCTTGTGAAGGTGAATAGTCCAGGAAGTTCATGTAGCTGGGTTTTCTATCCTCATTTTGAATACCATCTTGGTCTTTGCCACTAAGGAGAAACTTAAAACAACACAGATTATTGTACACTTTTGCAGCTTACATATGAACAATGTTTTTAACTGTTAGCACTAGTGTTTTTGTGAAATATCTGTAAGCAAAATGAATGCTTCCAGGCAGTCTTTTGTGCTTCTTTCTTACCAGGGATATTATAATACATTTACGACTGAGGATTGAATCAGTTTAAAATGCTTGACATTGTTTGATCCCCTGCAACCATTCCTAAGCAAATGTCATACGGCAGGAAATTCTGTTATTCAGCTTTCAGATAACTGTGTAAAAGAAGCAACATCTATAGTGAAGAAATAAAAAAAATGGATATTTCAATTAAAGATCTGAAAGATTTTATCTTATTCACTGAAAGCTGTGCATCCCTTTTCAGAATGAAGGCTTCAGCTCTTGCGGGAGGCTACATGTGATTTTCAAACCAGGTTCATGTTATTTTCTTTTTCTCCTTTTAGCGGCCCCTAAAACTAATACTGAGAGCACTTCATCCACCAGGCAGGTAAGTATTGTGTAGAACAAGATCTCTATTCTTGTCTGGCCCAGCTGAACATTTTTTGTGTTTAAGCTGTTACCATTGCACCTTGAAACTATATTAATCTGCTGTTCTGCAGACTTTCCAGGAAAATATAGGGCAGCATAATATTAAACAGAGCTTGACTTACTGTCTGTCTCAGGAAAGTTAGATCAGTCAATTACCGGTGCAGAGTAAACATGCATGAATGAAAAGTGGATTAGGCCTGCATTTGGATGTTCGTAGCAAAGTGTAAGCTGACATCTAGTTTAGTGATACTTAGATGACTGTGAGTCCTCATGAGTACTCTGCCTCCTGAGTGACATTCCCAAACACTTTAATGTGGAGTGCTTTATCATCATTTACCTTTTGCTTTACTCGCTTTCTTTAACCTTCCTGTGAGTCATACTACAGACACAAACTTAGGCTGATCAAAATCTTTTTGCAGCGAGCTATGCATTTTTTTACGCTCTATGAAAATCTATACATCTAAACCCCATTTAGTTATTGCATAGTGGTTTTAAACACCTTTTAAAATCTTAGTATAGAGAAAAGAGCTGTCATTTTGAAATGCCTTTGTTGGTTGAGCTAAATGATGCTGGAAAATCTAGGATTTGCATCAGTCAGAAGATGTATCTTATGACTAAAATTGCTTTGGTCTGTGGAAAGCTTGTAACAAATAAGAAAACGTCAAGTGCCCTGATAATATAATCTGAATTTGTTTTTCAACTTGCTTTCTGCGAAGACTTCATTTTATCTTTCAGAATAACAGCAGTTAGCATCATTCAAAGAGTTCTGATAGTACCTTCTGGCAGTGCTTGCACAAGGCATAAAACTGTATACATTTTTAAATCATGAAAAGGTAGGCACTGAAAAGGAGAGATGCAAAGGGAAGCCCAGGGGAAAGGTTAGAAAGGACTTCTCATGTGCATGTATGTATTTTCATAATCATTAATCTTAATGATTTTCTGGACAACATCAGCACAACTTCCTGTTACTTTTGCATAAATCTGAAGAAGGACTTGCTGAGTTTGACTGCTATGAGCTAGTAAAAGCATTAACTTACAATTCTTGCTTCACTTTTGCATTAGCAATTAAATGAATAACAGATACAAAAGCTTCAGTTAATGATGAATTTTTAAAGATATTGATATATATATATATACACACACACACACACACACACACACACACACAAATACACAAGAACACTATAGCAGAGAAAATATGAGTTTGGTAAAAAATACATAAAAGCCATAGTTGTGGTTAATTATCTGCTGTCTTCCTATCTATGAGAAAGCTAGATTAATTTGTTGAAAACTGGACCCTGGGTGAACCTCCCCACAAGCCAAGTAAAATCTTGCTCTCATTGTTGCTAGTCAATTTGTAAACTTGCTTTATCTCTTGATTTGTTTGATATTAGCTTCACACTTCCTAAGGCAAACTCAACACTGGCTGTGGGCTCTACCAGAGACCTCCTACATACCTTTGACGAAATATAAAATATTCTCACAGCTAGAGGGATGTGATAAGTTTGTGTTTATTTAAACAAATGTTTGTGGTCTTAACATTTCAAGTTCCGCCCACAAATCCCTTATACTTTAAACGAGGCTGCCTGAAAACAATTACCCTGTCGGGACTCAAAAACATTCAAAGGGGGTGATTTTAATTGTATAATAGCCATTACTGGCACAAGTGCATTGCACTTGAAGAATGACATGCCCTCTCTCACTTTCTTGTAAGCCAATCCTGACTTGCAGAATTTGTAATAAAAGTGTCCTAGAGATTCTATTTTTTCAATTTTATCCAATAATTCTGCTGACTCAGCACCAATTATTTTAAAAGCTGTTGCTGACAAATGATAGCTTTGAATTAAGGCTGGCTCAGCAAACCATCTGTTGGCAGTTTCATACTGTAACAATACACGATTGCAAATGTAGAAGGTGGTTTTCATCACAAAAGCTTTTGCTTGAAAGGAGATTGTTGAAAGGAACTGAGCTGAGTAGGAACCCCTTAAAGGAAACCACCCACCTAAGAAGGATGATTAGATCAGCATCACTCAGGAGATGGGTACTTAGAAGTACTGCCCCATTTCTACCAGGTTAGTGCTGTAGTCCAGTTATTTATACAATTGTAAATATGTTATGCATGTATTAATGTATTTTTACATATATATATTAATACAGGATTTTTTACAAACACTTAAATTTACTGAAAGAAAGGAAACATAGATACATATACTAATATACAAATTGAGTCTCAGCTGTGGTCATTCTAGCAGAAGTCAAATATGTCACAGATCTAACAGAACTGGGGTAATGGCCGGGGATAATTCTTTTACTTAGCTCCACCCCATCCAACAAACATACACATACATGCACACACACAATATCCATGAAATCCAGAGGGTGTTTTGCAGTCTATCAAAAAGTTTACAAAGAAACTACAGAGTATTCATGGGGCTTTGGCCAGCAGCCATTCCTTATGCATCACATGCTATAGAAAAATGTATTGCACCAGGGACATACCCAAGCAATTGATAAAAATGTGTGTTTAGCAGGTATAGATTTAAAGAGGCCATAAGTAAGAGATGGTAATGATGTTGCTATCCTCCTTGTTCATAGACACTGTGAAGGACTAAGTCAGGATTATTTTACATTTGTATTTGTACAGAACTCTTATTCTGATAGTGGCAAGTGGACCCTGCTGCAACAGAGATAACTGTTTATACTTGATTTCTTGAAAACATCAGTAATAATGCGTTTTTTTTTTTCCAACTGTCTTTCTTTCAGCAAGTTTCTAAGAAGCAAGGGTGAACAACTTATTGATCCAAGGCAGATCTCTTTGACGTGGGAGATTTCCTCACCAAAAGGCAATAAAAACAACTGTAGTATTTGCACTTTGTACTTTAAAATGTAAATTCACTTTGTAGAAATGAAATATTTAAACAGACGTTTTTTAATCTGTGAAAATGTAATGGCTAGTTTTGAAAAATTATCACATACAATGTATGTGCTTTCTTCTGTTGTCTGAAATATGTAGAATGTGTTGAAGATGTACAAGTTTGCATTTAAACCTTTTTAAAACATTGTTTAAAAACATTAGCATAGAAACCTGATTCTGCATATTTTGGTTTCAGTATCAGTAGTATGTCTTTTTTTTTTTTTTAACCAATACTGTCATTTAAGTAGAATAATGATGAAAGGTCTACTGTATTCTCAATTTTGTCCAAGCAATGTTGGATATTTCAGGTTTCCAGGACCAAAAGAAGTGTGTAAATTGCTGTTGACTTGATTTTTGCAGTTTTGAAGTGAACCAGTTTTTCACTGGTGGCAAAGTTTCACTGGTGGCAAAGTTTTGTTTCGTTTTGGTTTTACTATTATGCTTCTCAAAGATCAGGCAATGAGAATGCAACCTCTAATGGATTCAAACCAGTTACACCACCGTTAAGACTCTTCTAGAAAAATGAATCTTTTATCCATTTTTGAGGAGCCTTTCGTTATATGTTTTGGTAGGATTTTTTACCCTGCCTGTTTTTCTTTGACTTATTAATGCAGCAAACCAAGAAGGAGTAAGGTGGATTGTAATGTCACTGAAGTCTGACTCAACATGACAGGCAGACAACATGCTTCTGCTCTAAGTGCAAAGCAGAAGGGGAGCCTGTGTGGGTCAGGACTGTAAATCTAACTATAAAGAGACAGAGGAAACTAAACAGATTTGTCAGCCTTTTCTTCCCCCACACCTGGCTGCCTCCATCAACTCTTTGATTTGCCTTGGGGTCTACTAAGAGGTAAAGCTATCACCGAACAAATTATTAGCAGTTGCCATGAGGAGGGGCTGCTCACATTGCCCTTGCCTGAGGCATTTTCTTGCTTTCTGGAATAAGTTCTCACAAGTTTTCATACTTTCTCTGCTTATTTCCCTCTCATCCCCCTAACACTTTTTTTTTTTTTTTTTTTTTTCCCCCTGTGTGTGTGCCTGAGGGGAATAAGAACTTACGGATGTGAATTTAGAGCCTGGGACCTAAGTAAAAGGGCTCAGCACTTGAACAACTGTGAGTTAACAAGCAGCTGGATTGATCGATGCAGTGGTAGATGGATTGCTGCCATCTAAGAACTAACATGAAAAGGCAGGAATGTTGCAACAAGCAGTGATTTCATTCTGGTTTGCTTAAATAATGTGTGGGATTGGACATGTGACTAGCTAATCGTAATAGCACCCCGGCTCAAGCTTGTACCTGGGAAAGCTTTATTGCAAATAAGAATGTTTTATTTTAGTTCTACATATGAATATATGCTGAAGTGATAGCAAGCAGTGTATGCAATGGAATTGTATCCCAGAAAGTGAGTAATTTTAAGCTTTGGCAGCAGGAGGAACCAAGATGTTACTGTGCATTATCTTGTATGTTTGTTTTAAAATGCATTTGTTATTCTTTTATAAAGCTAAACTTTGAATTTAATCTTCTTTATAGATTAAAGTCCAGTATACTATACAATTTTTTTTGTCTTTTTTTTTTTTTTTTTTTTTCTGCGACACAGGCATCTTTAGAAGTAGGTACACACTGTGGTGGAGTACATTATCTTTAATAATTTTTCAACTTTTTTTCCCCCCATAGTTCTTCTCAATCAGTGAAGTACTATTACAATATTTATAAAGCAGCCTTTACTTTGATACCCAAGTACTCTGTGAGGCAGACAAACCATAAGTTACACAAGCCACTGTAAATATCATGATGATTATAATAATCTTTTGAGCAACTTCATGATCTCACATTGTGTCTCAGCTCCCTTTCTGTCCTTGCCCCTGTTATTGACATCTTTCCTAAGTTAGTTCATGCCTTATGTACATGATAAGTTTCCCAAGAGAGCAATTTTTAGACCATATTCTTTGTTATTACTAACTTCATATAGCTTCAGCTTGGCCCCTTGCCTTTTCTCAGTACAGTACAATGTGGCACAGATGTGCATTGCACCTTCTGCCCTTGGTGTGACTGCAAGCTGCTAGGCAATCTCCAGCCACACTGGACTCAATAAGAAGGAGAAAGGCAGTCCCTCAGGAATATTCCTCATTTTGTGAGGTGGGGCCCACTGTGGTTAATAGCAGCATTTTACAAGGAGCATCTAACTTCATATGACTTTATCACTTGTGGCCTTCAGAGGCAATATAAATGTTTGCTGTTAAGTATTTTGTCAAGCTGTCCATGATGTGAAGTGACAGCTGTTTTTAAACATTGAGGGGGAGAAAACTATTGATTGGCTATGTGATTATGTTAAGAGCACTATGTTAAGAGCTTCATAAATAAATTCTTTGGCCATTCTCCAAAGATTCTTACAACATTAACTCATTAAAAAAACAATGACTGAAATATAAAGTTTTTCATCTTTGTATGCATTTCTGTACTGTTCTGGTTCCTTTTAATTTCCAGCCATTACACCACTCTGCTATAAGCAGCACCTAATTCTCATAGTTGTAATTAGAGGTGAGTCCAAACTCGTACCTGGAGCACACCAGAAGGCTTGCCAAATTCACGTTTGGCTTATATATCTTCTGTATGTCTATAGGTTAGTGAGATTCAGATATACCTTTGCCTTTCTAGTTTTAACCAAGCCGGGATCCCCAAAAGGAATCTGTGTAGATAGGCCCTTAGGCTCATGTCACAGTTAGATCCCCAGTAATGGATTAGTTCTACTTTTTATGCTATTCTATGTGCAACAATTTAGATGTAATTTTAATTCCTGCTTACTGTAAGCACAAGTTATATTATGATTCTCATTGACCATTATTTATTCTGTTGAACAGAGTTTTTTTAGAGCTTTTGTAAAGTTGTAGTCAAAATCTGTTAACTTTTAGAAATGTATATGTGTTCAGTGATTTTCCCAGTCTGTTGCATTGATCATTAGTTAATAATCTGCACCGTGAGAAATATTGCATGTTTTGTCAACATTTTGGATAAATTTCTCATCCTGTTCCCAATCCTACAATCAGGCCAACTTCATACTACCAATCTTACCAAAATCGCTTCATTCTCATTCGTGTCCCAATCTAAAAAATGTGTAATTTGCAGATTCTCATTTTGCAGACATTTATCCTATCTGATTGCTTTTAAAGACTTTTTCTTCTTGACGATGACATTTCTGTCAACAAGGCAACGTGGGAGCAAGAAAACATCAGTACACATGGGAATTAGGGAAAAGACTGAAAATAAAACTTAAACTGAAATCTTTCATATAGGTCAGTAGTTAAACTTTGCACTGTTCTCATTTGGCCCAGGCTTTATGTCCTCTTCTCGATGAAGAAAGCAAGCATTCCTAGAAAGCTGTAAGATGAAAGAAAAATAGAGTCTACATCATTATAGATCTTTAAATGTGTCCAGGATTTGATAAATTTAGTTAATGTTTTCCTTTTACAGTAGTAATAAAAGATGGATTAATAGAGGTTAAGAGCTCATCCCTGGCAAAGATAATTTAGTTGTCCTTTTTAAATATTTACATTAGCGTATTATATATCTAGGTTTCGTATTAGGATCTAGTGTGAAAGAGTCTTTAATGTAAAAAGTGAAAGGTTTATTACTTTCGTTTTCTTTAGGATGGCAAATTGATGTCATTCTGAAGCAATTATTTTGGCATTAAATGGCAAGCAATTAAGTTAATTGATGTCTGAAACACTGGAACTGTTATAGTAAATTACTGATACAAACTGTACTCCTTGTCCCATTTAATTGTTTCAGTTCAAATTTTATAAGTCAAAATATGCCCTTTGTTTAAAAAGCATAAATATTACATGATATTTTTTTCCTGTAAACAAAAGCTGATGTGGAAAGTATTCAGAAAAACACGCTTCTCTAGAACAGCAAATGGTTGGGGATGACAGGGAGTGAAGCAGTGTTTTGTTTTTCACCTAGGTCAGCAATAGAAGTATCTGCAGTATTATCATCTTTTCTAGGTCCACGTTCCTTATTTTCTCATATGTTCTGTCCTCTGACTAATGTCACTGCTAAAATACAAAGTGCATTGGAAGGTAAGATGGTGAAATGAGAATCAATTACATGTATGAAGAAAAATCTGTAAAATAATCTAAGACATCTTTTCACTAGATGCTGTCTTTACTTTTGACATTAATTCAGCGCATAGGATTGTTTACTTCCCATCAAATACAGAATGCTGCTTTGCACTGATATAGAACCCCTTCCTGACTGAACAGATACTTGATGAAGAAAAGTACTCATACAAGATTAGCATTGTCCATGAGGCAAATCTGTTGTAGGTGAAATGCCAGATTTGCTATTATATCACAAACAATAAACTTCTGCAAAGTCCATCCAAGATCTAAAGAACATCCCTGAGATTGCCTGTATCTTTTCCAAGTAGTCAGTCAGAAAAAAAAAAAAAAAAAGCTGAGTGATGCTTCCATTGAGAGATACTGTTTTCACTAAACCATGACTAATAGATTTCATGTGAATGAAGAATTCTATGAAACTTTAAAAGATATGCTGTCTGTTCAATGTTTATTTTTATGTTAAAACTTCCTTAGGGGCATTTTTACACCATTTTTATCACAAAATCAGATACAAAAAGTAAAGATATTTTTGATTTTCACCCCAACTTGAGATTTTTAAATCATTTTTTATTTGAAAGAAGTCTAATTTCCAAGCATTTGTAATTGTTCAGCTGAATCCCTCTGATGAACTTAACACTGTAACACAAAGATCATGAAGAAAGCTACAATATGAGCAAAGCTATTTATACTAGTTTGTATTCACACAGCAGAGTTAAAGCAGCAAAACCAGTGCACCATGAATGGTGGCCTGCAGACATATACAGTGTACCTTTCAGGGTTTGAATGAAATCCTTCTAAAACCTGAAATAGCATCCTGACACATCTATATTTTCTACCAGGCATTTTAGACTGATGCATGCCTGCTTTGACCACTACCTGAGAAGCAGTCCTAGCTCTGTCAGCACAGAGCTCCCAGTAGCATTCCTCAACCTAAAGGTTGCTTTTAGCTCTCTGAGACCCAAGGCTGGCCTATCATCAGGACAGAAATTCAAAAACACAAGAAAAATACATTGGTAGATGTTGTAAATAACAGGATATTATCCATAGCTCAGATATTTTACCCTTGTGGGCTATGACCCACTGCAGGAAAAAAAAAAAAAAAAAAAAGGCTGAGTACTTCAGCCCTGTATCATCAGTGACAAACCCTAGCTTCTTGTTTCCTGATTCATCAAATCCATACTGCGTATCAACAGATAACTAAGCTTCAGCAACGTGAGAGTTAAAGTGAGGCTCAGTTAAGGGGCATTACAGAAATACTGGGTCCTCCTTCTACAAATGCATGTGTTCGGTTAACTCCCACCTAACAATTCCTCTTTCTTCACAATAGCATATGATCGACCAGCATCTGTATACATCAGGTCTTTAATGTTCTGCAGATGGGAGCCATGCTTTTCTCAGACTGTGGTATATTTCCCTGTGTTGAACAGTAAGGCTTGAGAGAGAAAGCTTGTTCCCTAGCCCTTCTTCAAAAAAATTTTTTTTAAAGACAAAATATATGAAGGATAAGTGGATGAAGTGGAAGGTAAAAAAAGAACGTGAAGCTTTTTAAAAAAAAAAAAAGAGAAAGTAAGAAAGAATAAGTAAGCAAGAGAAAGAGAGCAAAAAAAATGAAGCAGAGGGACAGAAAACAAAGTAATGCAGAGTGAAATGAGGGTAGTGGAGAAATCAAAAGGGGAAGGCCAAAGTTGTCCTGGCCATGTCCATACATAATGTCTGAATTTGTTCCCCTGCAACTCAGTAGCTTGAGGGCTTTGTTTCAAGAGGCATTTTCTTTCCTGGACAATCCTAAGGCTTCCTTTAGATCCAGGAAGTCTAAGCAACATTTAATGAAAATATGAAAGCAGAAACCAGCATATTTCTAAATTAAGAGCAGATTTGAACAGGATGAGGAAATCTGAACCACAACAAAGATACATTTCCTTTTGTATTTCTTATTCAGTAAAGATGCAAGCAAAGTGTAATTAGACTTTTTTTTTATTATTATTATTTTTAATTCATTGTAGCAATAGATCTTCTCCAGTCTTGGCTGATACCCTACAGTTTAACATTTTCTTTAATCAACACATTGATGGCAAAGGATTACAAGAGAGTGCTGGCTTTTCATTGCCTTCTTTTGTGGTTGCCTTTATGTTCATTCTTGTGGTGACTAAAACTAATGATTTAAATACTTCTCAAAATATTTAATCTTTAATCTGGAGGTTTATGTGTGAGAGAGAGAAAAAGAGTGCAAGAAATATCTTTAAATAAATCTTAGAACCTACAGAAAATATCACAGGCTCAGGCTGGGGCTATTTTCAAGGTACCAAATATCCTGATGATTTGATGGTAGGCAGTTTGACTTCATTATCTTTGAATATTTATCATGAAAAAAAATGACCAGGAGAATAGCAATGACAGGAAATGCCTCACACTCCAAGATTTTCAATGACCCAGTGGAAAAGGTGAAGGAGCAAATCCCTAACAAGCTGTCCCTATGCAAATAACAAACAGACGTGGGCTGGGAGCAGCCAGGAGCCCTCCCCTGGGCTGGCTGTCAGAGAGGGAGAGCACCATCCGCATGCCCATGCGCAGCTGGAGGGAGGATGGCGGAGAGGGAGGAGGCAAAAAGAAAGGGGCTGACCCTGAGGGTGCCCAGCCAGATTGGCTTGGGACCAGGGCGTGCTGCGCCGTGTGAAGCCCAGGGACTTTTAGCTCTCCCAAGTTATGTCATTGTAGTACGCAGCATATCCAATCCACCATGGATTTCTCAGGAGAATTGCTGCCTGCAGCCAGGCAGCACAGGTGGAAAATTCAAGAAAATGACAACTGTCACAGATCTAGATTTCTGGATGCCTCCAGTGCACATGTGTGTGCGTGCATGTGTTGTTGCATTTTGATGGTGGGGGCAAATTTGGTAAGAGGTGGATCTCCTTGCATTCCAGCCGATCCTTAAAGGTTAGAGAGACGGGAGGCGGCTGGACTCATCTCTTAATAGGGATACCAAATACTGTGGTAACTATAAGCCCCGACTCTGGCAGTACCGGATTCATGAATAGTCTGTTGACCATTCGTCCGATCACCTTCCTAGGAGCGAATCGAGTTCCTGAATAGTAGGATTAACTATAAGCTCAACTTTGGCGGTACCGGATTCACAAACAGTCTGTCAACTGTAGGTCCAATCGCCTTCCAGACAGTGAATCGAGTTCACAAATAGTATGACCAGCTATGGCCTGACGCTGGCACTATCGGGTTCACAAACAGTCTGTCATCTGTTTTGTCCGAGCACGTTCCAAACAAGTAGTCTAGTTCACAAATAGCACAATTTATTCAAATGCAACATTTAGAGAGCAGGTTTTGGATGTCACTACAGGAAATTCTCTACTATAGTGTGGGGTTCTTAGCTGGTGCCTAGTGTACAAATGCGCTATCATCACTCACCCAGAATATGGGAGAGGGCTCTCAGTCTTGAGGAGTCTCCTCAGGCAGTGTCCTGATCTGAGGGGAGGGAAGGAGTTCAGCCCATCCACTGATGCAGAAGTTCCGATGGAGTCTTCCCGCTCCACGCTTCCTTCTTCTTTAGTTCCTCCTCCTCCTTTCCCTGTTCCTTCTTCCTTCGTTCTTAACACCCCATTCTTCCTACCATATCCCTCCTTAGTTCACCTTTTATATATTTTCTTTTACATTGAGGTGGAGCTTGAGTGACTATCGTCATACTTACTTTCGTTATGGATTGGTTTAAAAAGTCTCCCGAGTTAATCGAAAATCTAGAAAGCATGCTCAGTGAGGAGGGGTCATTCCTTGGAAGTGGGTAACTTCTGGGATGGGATCCTCTATATTACAGAATGTTGTCAATCTTCTTACAAATAAAGGAAAATACGGATAAGAGAGACCTATTAGGTCGTTTCATCAATCCTCAGTATATTGGTCGCAGCAATGCTTTGCTCATGACGTTTTCACATTTTGTTCTTCAGGCATTTGGGTAATACTTAACTTCCATCATTTTTCTATTAATTGCTATTTTTTAATGAGAAAAAAATGAAAAACAAGACTGAAAAACAATACATCTATTTCAGGAAGAACAAAGTCACATTCTGCCAGTGAATCTGTTCTATGAAAAGCTTATTAATGTTCATCATCTTTTACACACATTTTTATGAACAAAATTCAGCTCCTGCTGATGTACTATGTGCTTCAGTCATGCTGCGGGATTTGAAAAAACAGTTTCCTATTCCTTGAGTGTCTGCCATAAATATAAGGGAGTTTACTATTTTCATCCTAATCCCCATGTGGTTGTAGTATATCACAAAACTCTGAGATAATTGGATGTGGCTGACAGCCTTTGTTTCTAAGATAGCAATGAGTGGAATACAAATGATCCAGGTGGAAATGCAAAGAAAAAGCTACATGTGGAAACTTGTAAAATGCCTCCTTGTGCTATTCTTAAGCTTGCCTTATGGTGAACTTTCAACTCAGTTTCTTAAGAGCAACATTTAATAGATAGCGAAATATGTTACATTTGCTGCAGGAAAATGCGTACAGATGTTTCTGTATATAAAGATAATG
The DNA here is from genome assembly GCA_013398735.1 of Nothocercus julius. Taxonomy (NCBI): domain Eukaryota; kingdom Metazoa; phylum Chordata; class Aves; order Tinamiformes; family Tinamidae; genus Nothocercus; species Nothocercus julius. Next base: position 2,921,937 of record VZSV01000037.1, read on the forward strand.
TTCTCTAATATCCTTTGTGAATTGCCTCCAATAAATGCTTAGTGCTGCAGTTAATCGCAAAACCTTTGTTTATTCAGACAACCTGACATGCAGTCACATTTTCATTCTCACATAAAGATCTCTACCTTTCTTTAAAACACTGTGCAGATCAGCTGTGCCCTGGTTCCCTGGGAATGCTGAGCTAGCATTTGTGACCAGAGAACCCAGGCTCTACCGAGTGCTGTGTGGATTTACAGAATCAGCAAGATTTAAGAGCAGAAGAGAAGTATCCCTTTATCGCGATTCATTCCTGTTCAAGTCAACACAGAAATGCTCTCATGAGCTGGTTGCTCTTAAAATGAGTACTCCCAGCTCTCTGAAAGCAAGGCAATAGTGTGAGGGGCACAGGCTGTGAACTAACCTGCTTATGGGGATGGTGATACCCCTCTCCCTTCCTCCTCAGCCAGCAGTGCACTAGGGATGTAACTTCATGGTACTCTTTATGGGGAGATAAATGTTCCTGATGCTCTGAGCATTTCAAACCTCATAGAAGGGTGTTGGCTGATGGGCCAAATACACATGAGAGTCGGTGTTAGGCTGCACTGCAGCACTTGGGTCCATTTGGAAGGGTGTTCCAAAGTGCTACCATGTCAGAGCAAAGTTCTACAGGCTCAGCTGGACTCCAGGTGAGCCCCAGCACAAACCATCTCCCACAACCCCTCCGAGCAGTCTGTCCATCAGGTTTAATAGGTATGACATGAACAAACAGATGAGACCTCTGTACTTCAGAAGTGAACAAGGACTGGCTGCCATGAACAGGGAGGAGAAATGATTGGTTGCCAGCAGTAAGTTAGGGCAGCCATTACTTCAGCTTTAATTCCCCCTAAGACCTCAGACTAGGGCATAGTTGGCTCCAGATACAAAGGAATGTGTCTGTGCTCACTGGCTGACTCTTCTGAGTAATGAGGAGTATGTGAATCCAAGATAGAGATTTGAAGAACAAGGCAATGCTGATTTTATGGACCAGATATATTTTTTAAGTTTAATTTTATTTTTACTCAAGGGTGAAGCTAGGACCAAAGCATCTAATGTGTAATCCAGACATCTGTACTGATGTAATGGTTTAGGCCTCTATCAGAAGGAAAAAAAAATGTCGATCCATTTATTTTTGTGAAAGGTCAGCAAATTTAAAGTTTTACTTTGGGGATCTTTAGCAAGTTGAATCAGAAGAGTGCAAAAACTAAAATTTAAGGGACAACCAGCAGTTTAGGCATTTCTAATAACGTATAAAAATGGTCCTGCATAGAGCCATAGAAGTTATATGCACTGCTTCTACTCCAGTTTAGTTTCACCATTCTTATTTAAGTCTTGTGAGAACCTGTTTCCAGTAACAGAGCAAGCTTGGCAGCCTAGGCTGTACACACATCTGTGTTTCCAGAAACAGTAAATTTACGATTTGCATCACAGAGCCAGTTTGCATGCGTTTTAGAAAGCCATAGGTACTGATTCTGAAGAAAAATTAATATGGGTTGATTTACAATAGTTTTCAGCTTTAACTTAGTTATTTAGTCTGAAAACAGATTTCAGCTAAAGTAGAGAGATTAAAGGAATGCCAAAAAGCTTTTTGACTGGAGGAGAGTTGAGTTAAATTTGGTGGTGAATAGTAAGCTTACTGTGCAAGAAAGCATTTGAGGGGTGCAGGATAATCATAGCTAGGCAAAAATTCTGGTCAGAGTGGGAAAATAATGTCTGCCTCCAGAAGAAAGAAAAAAAATCCAGAAAATCAAAATCAAAGTTCATGAAATTATATATCAGCTGACTTGAAGTCAGCTTTGTTTGTCTGACTGCTTGACTACCAAGTCAGACAATTCAAAAGTGAGATTCATTTGGAGTGAATGTTCATCTATATTCTTCCTTTGCGGTCTCAGTGTGACTAAATTATAGGATGTACATCAACAAATTCTAGACAAATTTTCGGGTCATGAGTTGAGGTAAACCCCGAAATGTTATACAAAACTCTAGAAATTATTGGAAGGGAATTATGAGTGTATGTAACACAAATGGAAAGCACCAAATGAAGCAAGGCCATTGCTGTGAAGATGCCTTTTTTATTTGGGGGGGAGGGGGGGCTGGAGTAGGTTACAAAGTTGTAACAGCCAATTCTATCACTTTGGGCAATGGACATACAGTCTTAGAGCTAACCTATTTTCCTCTTCCCCTTTAATGATGAACTGCATTTCCAAACATCCAGAAACGTCAGGCTACTCTGGCCACTATATGGAGGATATATTATAGTGAAGTCCAATCCTTCACTTCAAAGGCATGTCGCTTAAATGAAATGATTAGTAGATTTCCTAAAAGGAGGATTCCCTAGTCTGGAGTCTAACTTCCCTGTGTTAGCAGGTGTGAAGGCTTGTTATATTTCTGTGACTTTATGGTAGTTGGTTCCATATACTTTTGTGGCTTTGTAACTCAAATATATGTTCAGGCAGTACCATTTCTCATGGAATAAAGGAGTGAACAAAATGAACTTTCATTCTAAGTCTCTTAGGTAAAATGTTATTTTTGATAACTCTTTATGTAGGTATTTTTGCCTTATAATTTCTGCATTATATTTATTTCTCTGCTGTTTGTCTTGCCCTCTCGCTCAAAAATAGCTTCCCTATTGCTTTGCTAGTTTGGGAAAAAGCAGCAATCTCTTAAATTAGCAGTTTCTAACCCTTTTCAGATTGTAAATCTGTAATTTTTTTCAAAGGAGGTGCTTTCTCCAGTAGACCCAGTGCAAGCTGTTGACAGCAGATGTTTCTTACAGCTTTTTCATGGACTCCCTAGCAATAGTCTATAGACCACAAGCAGTCACATTTCACAGTTTGAAACAACTGCTGTGGACTGGAAGTATGGTTGATACAACTGATAAAGTCACTACAGCTCAGTTCCATCTGTTAGTGCTCATTTTTGCGCTCGGGAAATGAATTCGCTCTGCTGAGAGTTCTGTTGGAGGGTCTGCTTTATCCTTTCTGCAAATCATCTGATGCTGCAATCTGGTAAATTTGTCATTTTCTGTTTTTGCATCTGTAGCGGTGCTGCTGATTGCCTAGATTACAATCTGTTTGGATGTCATTTTGAATCTAGCCCAGGTCACATCTAATGAAATGAGGAATTACTCAGAACTCTAGAGAACAACCACTTCATCAAATAATATCACTGTGGATCCCCAACAAGGAGATGTGTAAAGCAAATATCATGAAGTTCCTCTGTGTTTCTTCAGACTTGCTGAAGGCAGGCCACATCCGAACACTTAGGTACTAATTACATAAGCAGGATGTGAGGAAGTTATTCCACATGCTGCAATGGGGACAAAATTACACTTCTTAAATCAAAGTTGTTTTTTCCTCCAAAAATACTCACTGAATCAGCCAGGATGTTGGGTCAGGAGCAGTAGTGGTTGAGTGAGGATCTGTGGCAGGGATAAAACTATCAGATTATGTGGTTCTTTTTGGCTTTCACAGGTTGTGAATTTCAAAATAGACATGCATAATATAGGAGAGAAGGGGAGATGGCATTTAAACTGGTAGTTTAAAATTAATCCTGCAATATGTTTTTTAATTAGAGATAATCTTAGCTAGCAGAATTTGGATCTGCCAGTCTTTACTGCTGTTTGTTTTCCCGAGGAAAATATTGACTCTAGTGTTTTGTTTTAGGCATGCTACTCTAGATTTCATATCTGTTTTGCCCTAATCTTTAAACTGAAAGAAGAATAAAAATCTGAACAGGATTGTGACATTCAGTGGTTGGTCCAATCTCACTATTTCTCCTGTCAGCAAAATAAACACAGATGCAGGGAAAACATATATTATCCTTGCTTGTTTTGAATGATACTGTACATTTTATTTTATATGTCCATGAGTAAAGGATGCAAACACATATTGGGATGAAAGTTTTGACTTGCTTTGACCCAAAGAATCACGCAGATGACATTGGCCAAAGAAAGTCCTGTTGTGCACTGTCCATAAACAGGCAAAGTTGCCCCAGGCCCTGTTGAGAGCTACCTCAACAAGTATGTATGACTAGTTGCAGTCAAATTGTATGACTACAGCTTGATAAACGACACAGAAATTTCCTTGCTAGTGCTTGCTAAGTAAGATGCTCTGGGGAGGGCCCGCAGATTTAAATTATGAAGTCCCGAGGCTGGATTCGCGTACATATAGCTGGCTGGGAATGTCTACCAGCATCCCACTGTGACTTGCTTATGAATTTCCCAGCAATGCTAAGAGGCAGTGTTGGAGAAATTGAAACAAGTTTCATGAAGGTAATTACATAAACATCACAAGACACAGAACCAGGTAAGTACTGGGAAGAAAATCATTAAGAAAAAAAAGCAAGCATTTCTATGAGCAGTGGAAAAAATAGGACCAGCTTGACATCTGTGACTGGATTCTTTGGTATAAGATCTGGCTAAAGCTGTTCATGGACTCACAACTCCTCTTTCCTATCAGAAGATTTATTATTTATTGTGTGCTGAACCTTTCTGTCCTCACAGAATCTATTTTCTCAAGGTGGATTCCCACTTTTAAGAGATTTGTAGACACAATATCTTAAAGATATTTTTTTGCTTAAAGATATCTTCTTTGCTTAATAGTCCTGAAATTGGCCAAGGAGTTCAAAATTTATTAAGGACACTCACAAACATATCTCACTTCCTTAGGAGACCTGTCTAAGAGTTCATATGAAGGAACTAAGATTTTCAAACTCAGACACTTTATATGAGCTATTCAAAAGATATGCTCTGCTACACAGGGTTTGGAAGCATTTCTTTCAAAAGCGGGACTGAGTACCCTTAAATCAAGTCTCGTATGCCATTTCCTATCTACACAAGTAGGAATTCTTTGTCCCAAAGCCTATCTAGAATCCACTGATCAATTTTATATCAGCATATCAAAGCTCAACTACCTGGGGAGTGCTGATAATAGAATCTTTCAAAGCTTTCCTCCAAATGATGCATTTGCCCCCCACTGCTATCTTAGTGTCTATAAAACACACTATCACCAGCTCTCAAAGGAATTCTATTGTCTAAAATGAAACCAAAAGTCTGCTGTGTTTTAAATTATTTCTTCGTTTATTAGTATTAAGCATAATTTCCCAAACAGGACTATTAAATGAGACCAGGCATGGGCACTGTGTGCTAGTTTACAGTCATTACTGCTATGTGGGCATAGTAACACAGCAATTTTTCAGAACTGAATCTGCATTCAAGCTACTTGTTGTTTCAAATTATCAGAACTGAAGAGATGTTTATAACAATTATGCAGCAACCCTGGAAGAAATATGTTGTTTTAAAGAAGAAAAAATTCTTACCGTTTATTGCCCTAAAGCATCACACATTGATCAAATCATTACTTTTTTTTTTTTTTTTTTTCCTTATCGGTATTAGAATGCAGTATTTTACTTATTTATTTATTTATGAAAAATAAAGAGCAAACGGTTTCTCCTCTGTTCTTCTATTTTCTTTCCCTGACACTTCACAACTAATTATCAGCTTAGGTTAGTAAGACATTCCCTCTGGCTTTATTTAATGCAGAATTTGCCAAGTTATTGCACAATTCTTTCGGAGTCTTTGGATTTCTTTTCTTTTTTTAACCTTTGAAAACAGAAACTACCACTAACACGTGTTTGAGGATGGGGCGGCCTCTTCTCAGTGGTGGCCACTCATAGGACTAGAGGAAACAGCCACAAACTGAAACACCGAAAGTTCCACAGGAACTTTAGGAAAAATTTCTTGCCAGTGAGGGTGCCAGAGCCCTGGCACAGGCTGCCCAGGGAGGTTGTGGAGTCTCCTTCTCTGGAGAT
>VZSV01000037.1:2932262-2990251 GCA_013398735.1 Nothocercus julius
AACAAGGCTAGGAGGGTGGAAAACAATTTTATTACTAAGGAAAAATTTGAACTCTCCTTTTCTTATTTAGGACAGCTAGAAGAACTTTCATTGGGAAGGGAATAAAGAAAGAAAGCTCTATTCAGAAACACCGTTTTTCTTTAAAACAGATTTTTTTGAGTTTCTAAAATTTTAAAGTGGAAATTTCATCAAAATTAGTTCTTTTCAAAAATAATATGATCAGGCTCCACATGTATCACAGGATTCCACTTTTCTTAAGACATCAAAACCTCATATGTTTGATAAATGTTTCCTCTTACTTCATAAATATCTCCATGATCCTTTCTCTTGCTATCAAGAAATCATGTCGTGACATTCAGCAAGACCATTTTATTATACTTTCCAGGGCTTGAAGCTGGAAAACAATAGCATGTCTTTGACCTAATTCACACATTTTCTGTCCTGGTCCACTCTTCCTGCCACTTAGCCAAACTTTCTTACGAGACATCATAGCCATAGGTCTTTCCTTTCAAGGGCAAGCTGCCTGTAAAATGGACTTCCCTACCTATTCGTACCTAGTGAGTCAAATAGTAAGTCAAAATCAATATCTGTAGTAGAATGGTAAAACAAAATATTTTACAGTTATATGTAGACCCTAACAAAGGCTGTAGATGGCTTCATGGGTTTAGGTAAGAAAATTAAAAGAACAGGGTTTTAATATTCTAAAATTTCCATGGGAAACTGGAAAAATATGGCTGGCATATTCAGGAATCCCTGCACCAAAGAAGAACAGGTCCTTACAATATCTCAGCTCTCCAAGACATGATATGGAGGTTCTGACCCAAAGAAAAAAAAAAAAAAAGGAAAGAAAGATATAGATGCTTTGAGTTTACACCTATGTTTTCTTTAAAATCATCTCCTACATGGCAGAGCTGCCTGTTTCTTGGCTGTTTTAAACTGTTCGCAAAAGTAAACTTTAATCAACTCTGTTTACAAATAGAGCTGCAAGGTAACATTGTCCTTGAGGTAGAAAAGGCATTCTAAATGTATGGGAGTAAGCAATGGACCCCCCACAAACAGTGCTAACATCCTCTTGGCATTCACTGCATTGGCTGTTGCTACTGGTGGTGTTCCAGATATTTTCCCTCATCTTCCTTTCCCCCCCCCCAATTTTCCTTCTCTCTTTTTTTGGAAAGACTCCTACAAAAATAGAAAATATTTTATGAATAGAGACACCCACAGATATTTACTAGGTCTGATAAACAATGGAAAACTCAGTGAGCAATCTCAGCTCATTTTTGTAAAAATCAAAAGCTGTTGATGTTTGCCAAGCCTAGTAGCCTCAGGCCGCCACCATTAAAGTTTACAAAGGCATCTCTGGAATAAAAGGGACTTGAAAACTAAGCTCAGGACTTTGTCTACACAGCAAAAAACACCTCTTAAAGCAACAATATGGTTGTAAACCACATTAGCTAAGCCCATGCAAGCAACAGAGTGGATGTTTAATACATTGTGATCTAGCAGGTCAATATGAGCCCCTGGGTGCAGCCATTTCCAGGAGATATTAAGATATTATTTGCCATTGCAAAGATATTAATGCTGTCAGACTAAATAGCCCTGCTTTGGTGCTTTCTGGACTAACAGACCTACTTCAGTTCAAACTTTGTTTCCATTCAGCCTACATTAGGCTTTGCCTGCATCCGAAACAAATCCAAATTACAGGAATTATTCTATCTTGATTTTGAATTAAGCACACCTGAATGACCAATTACTTCTGTTCAATCAAATTGAAGCAAATGTTTTCCTGTAAATATTCAAGTAGATATGGACTTTTGTTTGGGTTTTAGGTTGAACTCAGGGTGTGTTCACATACAGGGGTATCAGGGTAACAAAACCTTGAACTAATGCAGAAGATCTAAAACTGTTTTTCCTCACATTCCAAGTAATGACATGACCATCTCTGCTGTAAACCTCAGTGGAGGAGTCTGACCAAAGGAAGTCAAGCAACGGCAATGACTGACTACCTGCAGGAATCTGAGGAAGCCAAGATAGGGGTAGCAGCTGGGGGAGAGGGGATTAAAAGAGGAATTTCTATTGACCGAGTTGCTGCAAGGTGGCCCCAGCCAGGGCTGAATGAGAAGACTTTGTCCCAGTGAAGCCGTCTCCTAAGTGATATAGGGTATATTTGACCTGCCACATGCCGGGAGATGGTACAATTTGTGCACCAAGATACATTTGCATCAGTTTTCAGATAGAGGAATCACAGACATGTAGCAAAATGATTGTTGATAAAGCCAAGCATTTCTGAGCGGTGGTAAATACAGTCAGTGAACTGTAGCAAGCACACTGGCATTTGTCAGAAACTGTTATTCAGCTAACTGCTGCGTTAACAGATTGCCAACTGTGTTCCTGGGACCAGGAGATGAAGGGCTTGAAAGCTTTTTGGCCAGTGTCTCTGCAGCCATCAGTTAGGCTGGAATTTTTGCTTTGAATGAACTTTTGAAAACTGGAAAGGGTGTGTGAAAGCATTTAAACCAAATTCTTCTAAACTACGCCATGGATAGTTATGCCACTACTAATTTTTCACTACCTGTAAACGTCTAGTTTAAGTCTCTACTAAAGTCTCCACTGAGACTTTATAATTTATTTTGAGAGTTTGGGGGATTTGTGTAATTACTTGATACCTTGTGTTACAAAACACAAATACTAGTAGATGGTAAAGGGAGGAATATGAAATGTTGTTGAAAAAAAGGGGAAAAGAAAATTTACATCAACAATACCCTGTCAAGATCAGAGAATGAGGGTCCTCAAAATGGAATCACCAAGTGGCCGGCTGTGCTGGTTAATACAGACCTTGAAGATACGGCAGGTTTTGGAATCAGAAGTGTCATGCCTGAAATGGCGATTTGAATAATTCATATGGTGCTGAGACCCAGAACATTTAAATAGCACTGTGGCAGCATGGCGGTCTCATGCCCAGAGACTCTGTTCCAATGCTAAATTCAAAATTTCACACTGCTGCCCTGGGCATTTCTGGCTTGAACTGTTAAAGGAGCACTGAGGGACATGTCCGTTCACCACACCAAACCAAGCAGTGACCAAGATTGCAGTACACAGAGACCTGGGGGTGGCAGGACTGCAGCTGTTCAGACTTGTGCATGAGAGATCAGGAAGTCAATATTTGACGGCTACTTGAAATAATTAAATGATGTAAAAGTTCAGGGTGTTTTTGTTGTTAATTTTCTTCTTTTCTGTTTTTTTTTTTTTTTTTTTGAGTTTTTCCCCTGATTTCAACATCTTAATAATACTTTATGAGTCAGCTGAACAGCTTTTTTTTGTTGTTGAATAATCAGTTAGTCATTCCTCCCTTTGTGTAGGTCTTTTGAACTACAGGGAGAGGGGGATTGTTATTATTTCATTATTTTTGAGTGGGGAAAATGTGCTTGTAAAACCATCAGAAAAAAATTGACAGACCATCTGGGTCTAGCACCTGAAATTAGTTAGAATTCGTTTTTATAAAAGTGATTAGATTGTAAATCGTCTGGAAGGTTGAAAAAACTGTGTCTGTTTAGTCTCTATGAGACTAGAAAAAAACTGAAAGAAGATGCTGTAGTGCTCTTTACACACATTAAAAATAAAAAAGGTTTCTGCAAAGCAAAGTATTGTTCTTGTCTTGGGTTTGAATTGCAGTAGGAAAGATTCAGGCAGCCACAATGAAAACCTTCCAGTAACAGTGACAGTGAAGTACTAAAGAAAGTTGCATGGAAGCTAGTGCCTGGAGCCTGATCAGGCTGAATATGCTGTGGACAAAAATCAGACATGAGTAATACAGGGGATGGAGCAAACATCATCTTTTTATCCCTTTTAGACCCCTTTCCTATTATTCTGTGATTGAGTTTTTCTAACCTCTCTCTCTCTCTCTTTTTTTTTTTTTAATCTTAAGATTTAAGTTTTGGCTGAGAATATGTTTTTTTTCTGAACAAATTTATCTAGTTTAGCTCTGTCTGCAGCTTCTACCCCCCATTGCCCATGGGTATATGGATCCAGTTCCAGAATTGACATTTATACACTTATCTCCAGAACTGCTTCTAAATGTCATCACTGCAGAACTTTCCAGGGCTTTATGTAAGCTAAAGCTTTTTCTGACCATAATTCTTTTTCATTCCCTATCATAACACTACCATTAGAGTACTAACATAGATAGAGCACCAACTGGGGCTGGAGTTTTAACATCTTTGCAATTCCTTTTCCTCTGAGCATACTGAAATAATGTCGTGTATAGTGTAACTTGAGATTGCGTCTATTCCAGAGCTCCTATTAGAAGAGTTGAACCAGCAGTAGCAATGACAGGGAAAATTTGTGGAGCACAGAAATTCTCAGTTCATCCCAACGGCTGCTATAATTAGGGTCTTTTTACTTGACACATTTTAATTGCTCTTTTCTGTGGGGAAAAAAAAAAAAAAAAAAAGGTATTTCAGTTCTTCTCCATCTCCCTTCTCAAAAATGGATATATTTAGGAGAAATGAGTGTGTGCCATTTTTATTTTCTCCTTTCTTCTTCACCCGGTGTTAACTTTTCAGAGTGCCTTAACGTATGGCCCTTGTGCGTTGGATCCAGGTTAGTGAAATTTCCTGGGAAAAATCCATCCAGAATTAAGGAATATGTGCCAGGACAGTGGCTTTCCCCAAACAGAACTAGCACTTTCAAATATCCTATATTGAGTTGAGAGGCAATGGGGCAACAGCAGAACCCCTGCTTTGGTTTGTGATCCATAGTCATCTCTTTGTCCCCCAAATTATTGCGAATTATGAGGTGCATTCGTTTTTCTTCTCTTTCCCTACCGCGGCTTTCACCGAGAATCCATGTACAGAGGTCACTTTCCATGAGTCATTATAGAAACACAGGAAGCTAGCAAAGCACTCTGAAAAGACCTGATTACATTTTCATGCCTTTAGATGGCATAAACCCACTCCACTTGTAAATCCAAGGAAGGACGTTGCCACAACTTTATGTATGTCTTCCAACAGTTTCAACCACCTTCCTCACAATCACAACCAGAGTCAAGATGACTACTTGTAAGGCCCCTGCTGGGGCAAGCTGAGAAATGAGTCAACAGGAAAAAACTTGGCATAGCTTTGGATGTGACTGCTTTGACATTTTTCTCATTCTGTGTAATAAAAGAAGCACCATGGTTACCTTGATTTTAACCCATGATCACCAGACAGTGTAGGCACTGCCCTGTAGTGCTCTCAGCAATGGCTCATTTGAACACACATTTGATATTTCTTTTAACAAAACTGTCTGTCACTTTTTCCATCACCAGGAGCTGCTTATCCACTTTAGGTATTGTCAAAATCTTGACTAAATGTTTATCTTTCCCTCTGCCTTTTCTTATACTTATTTGCCTCTACTCACCCCATTCCCCCCAAATTACTTGCCATTTCCTCTCATCTTATCTCTCTCCTACCTTCAGCAAGACTGTCAGTTTTGAAAAGCTAAAAGACAGGCTGCCAATTCAGCATTCTTTGCATGATCAAGTGGTTTGCACATTGGCAGACTTGGAAGAGTGTTTTGGATGAAATGCAAGCCATGGAAGACAATAACAGTTTTGCTACTGATTTCAACAGAGTCAAGATGAATAATGTTTATCCAGAGGATGTTTACTTCCTTTTTATTTCCATAAGTGGTTGCTGCTCAGATTAATTGCACTGGTCTGTAAGCGTTGCTTTTTCAGTACGATATATTGAATGAAGTTTAAGATATGCCTCCCCGTCTTTTCCTCCCTGACTTCGTCGCTCACAGTCCAATCTTTTCATCCAGTCTTTACTGCAATTATATTCCATCACTGCATTTCCCTGAATAATTCTGATGCCACTGGAAAAGATGGCAATGGTTTTTTTGACTGTTCTTGTTTATATGTTGAAGACAAGGAAGCCTTGGTGCACCCATGCTAACTGAATGCACCTTTATTGCAATCCCTGAACACATGATGTTTCTCTCTGATACAGGGCCAGTTTTAAATACAGGTTCTGCATTAGAAACCAGCATTATGCAATGAATTCAGCAAGTTTTTGAGTTGCCTGAGAAAACCTATTCCCTGGCATCTATGCATGAAAAATGAAATAAATTAAACAAAAGACAGGACTTCCATAAAATGACAGTGGAAAGAGCAAGGACAGGCCATTTCCTGATTCTTCTTTCCTTTCTCTAGTTTCTATAATGGTTTGTATCATTCATAAATCATCCCTTAAAGGCATTAATAACAGGACACTGTCAACAGAGTTAATGTAAATGTGAGTCCCAGTGGTTCACAGTGAGATGAAAACTGTCTATTGATAAAGCTAGACTGTAAAGTATTCTAGATGAGGCTAAATCTTCTTCCTCCTCTTCTGCGTTTTTTATTATCAAAGGTCTTTTTGACATCATTGGCCTATTGTCCATGGTCTGTAATTGGTTTAATTTATCCCTGGGCTCACAGCCACTTTTGTTCTGTTTCAGGGTAACATTGGAATCTCAGAACTGTGAAGGTAAGCAAGGCTAAGAAAGAATTTTCTCCTTCCACAAGTGAAACAATAAAAAAATATATATATATAGTTCTCTGAGGGCATTTGGCTAATGTATAGCCAAGAGAAATTTTTATAATATGGACTACCTTGTCCTAATGCAATATCTTTCCTACATCAATTTTAAACCATTCCATAAAGTATATTTTTATTTAAATAGAAATACCGAGATTTGAGGAAGTCCAAGTAAAAAGAGCAAGTCTTTGGAAGAAGAAGGAGCTGGTTGGTAGCAGAAAATAAATCATTTATTTCCTAACACAGCAACCATGCTAATGCACAGCTTCAGCACTGGTTTAGCTATATTGTAGTTAAAAAAGTAGTTTAATCTGTTCTGTGCTATGGAAGTGCGCTCTTAACTCAGACTGCCTAGTCATGATTTTAGCTAAGTTAGAAATGAAACTGTTTCAGCTGAGTGCTCGACATTGAGAAGTGCAAGTTTTCATTTCAATATCAGTTCCACATGGCCAAAGCTATTCAAAAAATCACATTTTTTTGTTATTTAGATACTTTTATAGGCAATTAACAGGCAAATAAAGAGTGATGTTTGTTTTTTTGTCTTCACCAGTAAACCGCTTCTCCCCATTCACATCTCTCGTACATTAAGGCATGAAGTTTGCAAGTGCTTGCTAGCACTGAGGAATGTGAGCAGAACCCTCTGCTTCAACAGCACACTAATGATTGTGGAATAAAGAGACTTTTATTTCACAATAGCATGTCTAAAGGAAATGATTCCAGAGTAGGTTATTACACAATATTTATTTGAAACACTTTCTTCATACAGACGAACTCAAGACTGATTTAGTTAAATCGTTTAATAATCAGATGTTATGTAGGCCAACCCACGGACTTGTATTTTCAAAATATTATGCTGTTAGTAAAAGACAAGATTTAAGAGATTTGATGGATATGGTCTAGAGATTTCACCCTTCATACTTTGGGCTCTTAATTTATTTTAACAGGTTACTGATTTGTAATACAGACACCAGTTAGATTTTTTTTTTTTTTAACATAACATTATCAAGAATAAATATAAAATCCTTTTATGGAGAAATCGTTACTCTTTCATACTCTTGGCAATCTGTTTGCTTTTGGCTGGCTGATTCAGGAATTCTGTGAGACTATTTTTTTTACAGAACATAGCCTGTGACTTCTCTTCCTTAGTGGCTTTATTAGCTCCAGAGGTGTGTTCGAAGGAATAGACAACTTAGCTTTTCCAAACCTCCAAATCTGACTTGCTCTGTAGGCAAGTGGCCATGCCAGCTTTTATTTTATTAGACCTTTTATTAGACCTTGTTTATCTATTATTAACAGTTAGCTATAGACCAGCACAGGACTGTGGTTTGAGTCTGTTGCTTTGTTGTTGTTTTTTAATATAAACAGTCTTTTGAGCATCATGTTTCACTTCAATAGGCTGGGAGTACAGAACAAAATTAAAAAAAAAAATATCCAAACAAAGAAACCACACCAATGAGCATATAAATAATGAAACACATGATGTTTTCTGTATAGAGCTAGATGCAGACAAGTTCATTAATTAAATCATTCTACATGGAATGTAATGGATAGTAAAATTTAGTCTAGTGGTAGTTTCTCACATTGTTTCTCTTCTTTTATTTAAAGTGTTTAATTATTCTCAGGCTCTCTTTCTCTCAGACTAGTAATTTTTGAATAATATATTCCAAATGAATGAGCTTTGAAAAACAGGCACAGATGAGCCTTTGAGCCAACCATCAATCCTAAATCTAGCTCCAAGTAAAATACAGAATTCTGCACAGCCTTGATCCAGCAGAGCACAAATACAGGCATTTAGTAGGGGCCATCATTTCATGTATCTTCCTGGATCAAAGTTTCATGTCAAATTAAGTATTTATTCTTCCATGAGTGTCATTATAGTACTTGTCACTGATAGCTAAACTTCAGTGGCAGCAACAATTGTCCTGGAGGGATGCTCAGAGGGGGCTGGGTGTCCACATCTCGCATCAGCCAAAACATGGAGGAAAAAGAGTGTTCTTGTATGGTCAAGGGAAGGAGATAATCTAAACCAGGTTTGAAAAAACAGCAAACATAAAACAACAATAATCAAGATGAACTGGGCTTTGATGTAGGCAAGATGTGTTTAACAAATGACACATGAATACTGTGGGAAGTCCAGATTTGGTAGTGAGATAATTCAGGTTGAAGACTGGACATTTTCCATCCCTCATCCTTGCCCCAAACCAATAGTAGCTATTGTGGATTGGAGGCATTCAGTACATTCAAGGGCGCAGTTTTGTCAGGAAGTATTGTGTTATTTGCAGGCCTCCAAGATGCAGAAAGTCCTGAGAGTTTCATAAGAAAACAGAAGCTGGTGAGATTTCCATCCCAAATATGTAGGCCCAGAGGGGTTAGACCATTCAGATGAGTTTCAGATAGGGATAAAACCCTTCATCAGGCGAAAGCTGAATACCAAACCTTGTATTTTTCCCTATTCCTCTATGCGAGAATTTTAACCACTGTCTTTTTACTCACTTTCTTTGGACGCTGGGATTTGCTCTAGCATCAAGAAGTCAGTTCTGGTAGAAACACTGCTGGAGCTCAGGGGTCTATGGGGATAGATGCCAATTCCCAGGCCTCACTGGCTCTGGCTAATACCTGAGCAATGTACTAAGCAATACTTTTCCCGCCTAAGCCTTTCTGACCTTCCAGGAGTTTCCTTCCATATTTTTGCACCTTTTGCAACTCTTTTTTGATCCAAAAAGTGAAGCTTTATAGCACAAAGAAAGAAATTAATACACTTGGGATAGGTCAGCATCGCCTTGGCCAGACTCGTAGTCTGTGCAGGGAGAGTCTTAAATATATCCCTCCAGAGCACACAAGCTCTTGCAGGCCTAAGCGTGCTGATCAGAGTAGCATGCCAAAAACAAGGCTTGGCGGGTTCTCTGCAGCTTGGCTGTGAGAAGGAAGAAACACAACATGGTAAGAGGTGCTTTTAATTACTGACATTGTCATGTTTTTCTCTACTACCAGCCTAAATCTTCAATGTCCACTGGGACTGAAACTCAGATACCCATGAAGACACTTCTGTAGAGTCTGTCAGGGTAAAAGTCCAATGGGGCTTGCAGCAATTTTTCCCCTTTTGCAATGGACCCTTCAGAGCAAACGTGAGCTTCAAATCTGGACTACCTTCCTTTCAAATGTCACAAGCTACCTTCACCTTCCAGAGAAGATGGCGAATCTGACAGCATGTTTACTTTTTATATACCTGCAAAAGATGATAATCATGTCATTTAGGAAGCCAGGTTCAGTTCTGTAAAGTTTGCAGATTTCGCAAGATAGATAGATACTCTTCATAAAATGACCATTAGAAATTGGCTGTTCATTGCATGAGGTTCTGGTGGTGGACCCTTAAACAGCAGAGGGCAAAATGCCAAATGATAGAAATCATGGAACAATATAAGATTGCCTTATTTGTTCTTCTGGTTATTTTCTTTCCATATTTTTCTTGAGGAGTAAAATTTTACCTTTAAAGGGTCTCGTGTCAGTGAATTCTTTAAGGATGTCTGATGCCAGATACTGCCTTGTGTGCAGGCAAACTGCTTATTATATTTGATGTGTATCCTGAATTTTTTTCACTTGAAAGAGTATTTTCATTCCTTTCAAATGGAGTCATCTGAGTGTCAGCACAAAGTGAAAGGAAGAACTTCTTGTACAAGCAGAAGTTTGCAGAATCATTAATGAACAGTGCTAATACTAGTCATACCTCACCAGAAGGATGACCCTAGGCCTACCTTCACAACCAGGATGGTGAATGTACAGGTCCCAAAGTCCCATTCTTACGTACTAAATTGTCGATTCAAAACGTAAATATGTAAAAAGAATGCAGAGACAGCAAAGATACTTTATCTTGACATACAAAGCATATCAATCACAGCAGAAACTCCTTTGCTTCATGAAATAGAAAAGAAAGATAAGCTCAAAAAGGCATAGAATGGAAACTCTGGTCAGAATAACGCCTGAAAGGGTGTGTTGCCAGGAAAAAAACTACCTTTGAACAAACGCCGCAATGGCAACAACATGCAGAAAACAGTAGGAACACTGTTAAATAAAACAGAGCCTCAGAAAGGGGAAAGGTTATAAATATGACTGACAAATTGGTGTTTTGTAAACCACTGCATTTGAGAGGGATAATCCAAAGATAAAGCTACTAATCATGCTTTATCATCAGTTCATTAGTCTCTCGACACACTCTCAAAGCAGATGTACATATAGATGTATAAATATATATAAACATACATATACATATATATATATATATACACACACACACACACACATACATACAGGTAAGCTACAAAGACCACTAGGCTAGTGAAATTACTCATTAGTTCTGCTGACACCAGTGTTAACACCTGGTGTCATATTTTAGTCAGAGACTAGCAAAGATCATTTTTCTTGAAAAGGAACAAGTGCCCAGGGTACACATCCCTGTCCCCTCAGCGGTGCTGGATGCCCACACTTCCCTGGGGTTGGACTGTTCCGGCTGTCCCCCCGGGCCTTGGGTCGGGACTTATTTAAGACACAACAGAAGAGACAACAATTTAAGTACTTTAACAAGAGCTCAGATTTTCACTGGAGTCTGAGCCACCCAGCTCCCATTGAAATTCCTAGCCAAGACTAAATTGATTTCTATAGCCAGACTAAGCATTCAGATATTACAATGATAACACTAGGGCAGGGTTGGGAAGGAGAGTGTGGTTTTTCAGAAGTCAGTATTTAGTTCCTATTTGACAAAAAAACACAATATCTGCTCTGTTAACCCAAAGCAATACAACTCCAACAATGATTCATACTCTTATGCCTTGCACTCAGCCATGGGTAGCTTTTTATAAGCCAGTGGCAGAAAAGCATTTATGGGTATAATTTCCAAATTCTAGTAGATCTTGTACACCTGTCTTTCTGAGTCACTTCAGAAGTATGTCAACACTTAAGCCAAGTTATAGGAGGAACAACCCCCATGGCAACTCCTCTAATAATTTATGTACTCGTTTAACCTAAACTTGAAACATTCCAATAAAGTCCTCGTATTTTCTCATGGCTGAGCTTATTTGTATCATGGCAGAATCAGACCCTAAGGATAAGCAAAGGCAAAATGCAGGTGTCTTCATTTGCAGTGCATCTTTAACTGTAGATGTTGTTCTCCTCTACAAACAGATTTTGAAAAAAATCAGGTAAAATGCTTTCACAACTACCCATCAGAAAGCAGTTCCTGAAAATGTAAATGAATCCATTCAAGGTATGCAGAATGAAATGCATACAAATACAGTGAATATATGGCAGAAGCTGTGACCTCAGCTTCCACTCCTTCCTGGTTCTTCAGAGCTCCCTCAGCATCCTAGGGAAGGGCACATCACATGAGTGGTCTGGGAGCTATTGCTGGCTGTACAGCTGGATTTTCCTTTTGCCTCATTTCATCATGTCATCTCCATGTGCATTGGTTTCCCAGCTATTAAAAAAGGGTGAAAAGATGTCTCCCTCTTCAAAGTCATTCAGGATGAACTATTGGAAAGTGTCCTTTAAGAATGAGGCGTCATTACTGAATTCCATTCATGTGAGTGCAATTGCAGGACTGGGATTACAGATTCTTTACTGGATAGTTAAATGACCATAAAAACCTGAACTAGTACTGACTGCTTCTGTCCTTATCTGCAAATAGATTCTGATTGTATTTGCAAGGATTGCCATTGCCTGTGTGGTATTGGACCCATTTTCAGCAAGGCCATACACAACCCACAAAAAACTGAATATCAGACATGTGGATGCTGACTTGCTGTCTTGTGATACATTATTAGGGGTTGGTGCTTAAGGGAGGGGTGCATTATGCGAACCGCATTTAACCAGAATTTCGGATATTGCCCTGGGTGTCCGCTGCAAAGCCAACATTTTGTCACAGGCCATTTCCTAACGTTTTCTTTATAGTCTGGGGATATGTAGTTCTGTGATTACAGGCAAATCACATATATCAACCTTCAAAATCAAAGAGTTTCTTGACCTTAGTGCTTGCAGATAAAAGCTTACTAATATGAATGGTAAAGGATCAAAAATAAGAAACTGGGACTCGTGAACACTCCCCACTACTTAGATTGTTCAATTTGGATTTAGGAAAGCTGGGAACTGTTCCAAGGTGTCCCAAGAGCTTTCAGTGTGAT
Source organism: Nothocercus julius (assembly GCA_013398735.1). Classification (NCBI taxonomy): domain Eukaryota; kingdom Metazoa; phylum Chordata; class Aves; order Tinamiformes; family Tinamidae; genus Nothocercus; species Nothocercus julius. The sequence goes on from VZSV01000037.1 coordinate 2,944,990, forward strand.
CCCTTGCCAATCACTCAAGTTTCAAAGACATTTCAGCAGTGGATTCCCACTGAAATTCAGCAAGGGTTGAGATGTGCATCCAAGTTTGAAAATCTGGGCTTTGTTTTTTGTGCTATAATTCCTTTTTTTTTTTTTTTTTTCAGAATGAGGACTGTAGAACTTCTCTGTTTCACATAGTTCAGGGGAGGTTTTAGGTATGGTGCCTGGGATCCTCTAGGAACAGAAATTATGCTGCAAACAGAAATCTAAAAGTTATTAATTTATTTGGGAAAAAAAAATCTTCATGGGTATATGCTGGGAAATATTAGGACACTGCCCCCAGACTAAGGAACAGCTACATAGGAGACAGAGATTCCATGGTCCTATAAGTGTCAGTCTTTCTCTTCAAGTGCTATTGCATGTTGAAAGAGGGGAGGATGATGCCCCAGGACCTGTACTGTTGGAGGAAAAACTAAGCTCAGCAGGCTCCAAATCTTGTCCAGATACCACTCACAAACATAGCTTCTCCTAACATTTTCCTATATGTTTCTTTACCCATTGCATTTTAGATTTGAAACTTCTTTTTGCCGTTTTATTTTATGGATAATGAAAAATATAACTTCTATCCACTTCTGATTCCACAAAACTGTAATCAAAATCAAGGACAAATATGTCTTCTGGTATAGTATGATGTATTGTATATCATATCATTATCTTTGTTTTTTTTTTGCTAGCCAGAAAAATAATAATAATACTTAGCACTTACATAGCAATTACCTCTTCTGAGCCCTTTTTAAATATTGGCTGGTTCAATAGTTCCCATATTGTGGTTTATCTACCAGGAGCGGTTTGCAGAGAGCTCTTGTCTCATGCTGTTGGCTATGTTTGCTCGCAGCTGCTATACTTCAGTAAAGATCACTACATATATGTTCAATTCAGTGATGCAGAGTTTTGGGGAGGAGTCCTGCTATCAGAAATGAGCTGGGGCCGCTTGTCGAATTGCACACTAGTCCTCACACCCTCCTTACATCTTCGACACCTGGCATGTGGGCCACAGTAGTCTGGGCCTATTGCAGGTCCTGCTCTTGCTTGCCAGTCACAGCACTGCCAGACGTGGTTGTAAAAAATACTCTTTTGAAATTTCAGATGTTCACTGACATTTGGACCCCAAACTGGATGTCTCTAACCACGGAGCACATTCTAAAAACCAGGACATATAGTCATTCATACTGACTCTGACCTAAATAAAATTTTGTAGTGTTGTATACAAGAGGAATAGCTTCAGCAGGACTGGATTAAGGCACTCTTCTGGAATATAACAGTGTTTACTTCAAAAGTATCCCTGTTCTCAACCACAGAGTAAAGACAGATGAAGCCAGACCTCCCTAGCTGTGTCTAGATAAGTGAGGAAGAGGAAGCACACCTATTCTGTGAGTGCTGCTTCAATTTTCTTGCAGCTTGTGTTTTTTGCCAAGTGGGCCCGGAAGCAAAAACATCTGTTTCCAGAGGAAATTTTTTCGTTCCTTGCTTGAGAGAAGAGAATTTTATTTTGATGCTGGTCTATCCGTATTTAAATAAACAAATAAATGAATAAGCTTAAATTGCCCAACAATGCAATTCCTTCCCAACAGTGAATCTTCCCCAACAGTGGGAAGATAAAATCATATAGGGTTGATGATATTTTTGTTAACATCGCATATACTTTCTGCTCCTAGGAAGGGACATGAAGGTTAGATCAAACAGGGCAGGACAGGCACAAGTTCTGGACCTTGGTCATCTGTATAGTTCCTGGCAGAAAACAAGGCACAGTCAGAAGCTGGCACAATCAGGAACAATTTCAACTGAACAGCTTGGATGTAGTCACTCTTTTTTTGGAAGTAGGTGTGACTAGACTATTCCTCTTGGCCTCAGGGCCTGAGAATGGGGCCTAGCACTGCTGTTAATTTGCTAATAATATACATGTAGCCACAAGGGTTTTGAGTTTCCAAAGCAAAAGAATGATCTGTACATTTCTGTGTGTCTGGATGTGTCAAAACACATCAGGCTCACTATGTCAACCTGGACAGGGCTCTGACAAACATCTCCACTTGCTTCTACACCTCTCCTCTGCCCTGGCTGGGTAACAGTTGAAATATTCCCTCTGGTGCTGTAAGGACTAAGCTAACCAAGAAAATTAGGACAGAAGAGGAAAATAAAACTAGAACCTCAGCTGTTGTGTTCAGCATATCTTGGGAAGGAATTGGCTTAGGGAAACTTTCATGCTTGTGCCCTTGAAATACATTCTGTTCTCACACAGTCCTTGGTGGCTGCCCAAAATTGTACCACTGTGGGGTACAGGGATGACGCAGGGATTAACATAAGAAACCAGGTCAAGTAAGACTGTTCCAGAGAAAGAAGTCCCAAATCTCTCCTGACTTTGAGGGTGCAAAATTTTCTTGGGGCTCATCCTCCTGTGGAGGTTCACTGAGAGACCATTGAAAACAGGTCATCCTTGTGAAACACAGAATGTTTCTCAGTAGGCATCTGCTCTAGCATTACAGCTATCATCTCTCAGAGCTTTGCCACACAACATCTCACTAGTGCACATATGTTTGCACTGTTATTATACAAAACTTCATTGCTGCAACTTGCAATAGGCAGTCTTCAAATGGCTGAAAAGGAGATAGCTACTTGTTAGTAAAAAAATTAAGCTGGATACCTCAAGAGAAAAAAAGATATTTTGTAAGGTTATTAATGCTTCCTTATTCCATTCGGTCCAAAAATATCACAATTTCAATCTTGGTCATGACATTTTAGCACTTCTTTTCCAGATAAAATCTCAAAATACTCAAATGGATGGAATGGAAAATAATGAGCTCAAACCTCAGAAAAGTCTCCCAGAAGTCCTGAACATTCTTTAACCTTGGATTATGTAGGTTAAAAATTCATAAAGGCAACCAAATCTGGGATTTTTTTTTTGTATCTGTTTTATATTGCTGGTTTTGAAAACCTATGAAGTTTGGTTTAAGTTTTGTGAACAGATCCTGAAAAAGTCTGTTCTGTGTCAAATGAACCGGAGTTCATTCAAACTCCCTTCTCCTCTGTCTCCTCTGCAGCGTCTCATGGCAACCTCACCTCTCCCATCACCTTCTTACGGCCTAAAAAACGCGTATGCTATTTATAAATTAGATATGCACACACACCCTGTAGTTTTAGCAAGTTTTGTTTTGTTTTGCTTTGCTTTTGGAGAGAAAGAGTATCAGCAATTCTGATTATTTTCAAGCAAATAGAGATCTATAAAAATCTGTCTTGCATTAAAAAGCCAACTTTCTGTTGAACAAAGGTTTAACAGAAATGTTTTGATAGCTAACATTTAAATTAATTCTAGAACTAGTGCATGTGTAGGATTAACTGAAATCAAAAATATGTTTCAATTTCTTACAACGATACAAAGTCATTTAATATAGACATTTGCAGAAAGCATCTTTTGACAGACACGGAGTTTGTCATGGATCAGAGCCATAGACAGGCATGAGGAAAGGTGTAAACAGAAGAGGGAGGGTTGGATGATTCTTTTCTCTCCATAGCCTTTTAGCTTGTAACCATTCAAAAATCTGCATCTTTAAAGTATATCATTCAAGTCTCTCCTCCATCCTGCAGTTAGGTGCTTTTAAATTGTGGGATTAGGGGCCCGACAGCTCCCAGGAATGCACTTTACAATATCAAACTGACAAATTTGTTTTACTCATATAGCCCTCTGGGTAGGCACACAGTATCTTTTTGTGAAGTCCATTCACTGCTTTGTTTTTTAAGAAAAGTGCTTCATAGTAATAAAGAGGCTGACAATAAAGGCAATTCTTTACAAAGCAAACATTTTCTTATTTTATTTTATGGTTGTTTGTAAGAGAAGACACTTCAGTGTAGAAGCAAAAATACATGTAGGAAAGGAGGCAGCAATACCTGAAAAAGTAGACCAGGTACCTTCGTGTTTAACTGTTCTGCTGTTTCCAGCAGTCATGTGAATGTATTCTCAGCTTGTCCTCTGCAATAGCCAGGGAATATGTTAAATGCAAAGACCTAAAAAACAAGGCTTTGTGAAGCACCAGCAGGCTGCACAATGCAAGGATCTTTGCAGATGAGATACTTTGGTCTTCTTCTCTTTCCTCAGAGTAAATGAAGCATTCTCTTAAATGGAATATGTTTATCTTAAAAGAAGAAGGTCTTAGAAAGGAGTGCTATGTATTCCCACTGAGTGGCTGCGTGACCTGTGAATTGATGTGATCTTCAGGTTTGGCTTTTGATGAACACCAGACATTGAAGGAGTCTTTCTGACCATTTCTGACTTTTCTGACTAGGATAAGATAGTGAGTTAGCTATGAGAGAGAAGCAGCCCAGTTTGTCACCCTCTTACCACTTGTTAATGTAGTTGTATAAAAATTGAAGTTCTTGATGCAGACTTTTTCCAGGTCATGGCCAGAGGACACAACACAGTAACAGAACTGCATTTTGCAAAGCTTTGAGGGACAGAAAGAGAAGAAAGTACACTAAATTGAATGGAAAGCACTGAAAAGAGCCATGGAGCTACATGTAACTGCAGCTGGTATAACCATAACGCTTAGTGTGGAGACTTGACTTCGGACACAAAAGTGATATGGTGAAGTCAGCAGTGTTTATGATGCTTTATTTATTCACCTGCTAAGATAGTCAATAATCTTTTGGGAATAACCAGACGTGGCAAACCAGCATGTAGAAATATATTTAAATACATAGGAAAACAACGACTCACGTACATTCACTTTCATTAAAAATATTTGGGGCTTAGATACACCAAAGATTACACCACCCCTTTTCTTTTTTTAACATTTTTAACATTTTGTGTTATTTTGCAGTCGATTTTAGCTCGTAGACAGGATGAAATTGTTCTGACATAGCACAGGAATTGTAAGAGCCTACAAGAAAAGCTTATTTCTTTTTTTCTCCTCTTCCCAAATGCATAGTTATGATAGTATTATTGACGCTTTAAATAAACAAAGGCTTTTGTATTAGCTTTATGTTTATTCCTTAGCATTTTGCTTCATAGCTGAACATAAAGTGGATAAAATAGGGGAAATCAGACATATTTTCTATATAAATTTTGACAAGTCTGAATGGAAAGTAGTCGAATGCAACAATTAACTTTGTCTAGTTGTGACCTTTGGTAACTTTGAGAGATATCCATTACTGTTAGAAAGGCAAACTTTGTATGCAATATATATACGAGGACAGCTAACAATAGCGAACAAAAGCTCCTAGTATGGGTAATTCTTTATTACTGAAAGATTTCACACTAAACTGTCTGTTTCTTGTCTGTTCTAACGCTTCTGTGCTGATGGTATTCAATCTTTGATGATCAACAGTTAAAAAGAGACAGTATAAATAACAAGGTTTTGTAGGCTTCACCTGAGTTAAGTTATGCATTTCGCAGTCTTTTGTCATCTGTACTGTGAGCACATTACCGGAGGCATCTCCCAAGACTAATCTTGCAACCTGTAGGATGCTATTCAAATGTCATAGGACATACTGTCATCTTGTCACTCAGCCCAACCCTATGTTTTCTTTTCATCTCTTTTGCAGTTGTCTCTGAAAATAAAACCTAATACCTCTTTCATGACTCACAGAAATGGATTATCTCTGCTATGACAACGCGTCATTGGTCTTTTGGATTAATCAGTTAATGATATCTTCTGTTCCCAGCTATAGCAGAATCAGAAGCCTTTTGGAGTCCTAAAAGAAGCAGTGTTTTTCACATATTGGTTTTAATATGCTCTAAACAGAAGATAAATCCCTTTGGATGTATCATGTCTTATAAGAAAACCTATGAGACGGAAGCCGTATAAAATTAGAAAATGATGCACTTAAAAATTATCAGAAGAAAAAGAAGCAGAGGCACAAAGATTCTGTGCAAGTATTAATTCATAAAAATGTATATTTCTATAAACAGAAAGTTTAAGTAGAATTCTGAAGAGACTGCCCTCACAGTGTATCAATGTTGTGTTTTGTTGCTGACGGTTTACAAAATCCGCTACACCTTAGTTCATTTTCTTAATCCCGAAAATACACTGTTCACACATATAATTAGGGCAGATTACAGGAAAATCTCAGAAAGTGACTAATGGTTATGTCTGCAAGATATTAGAAAAATCTGCAAGCTCATTTTAGCTTAAAAGAATGTACTTCTTTATGTGACTTATTGTGATGTAGTTAAACAAATGGGCTGTACTGTTTGTGGTTGCAGCAGAGATGGTATCACTGTCCATTCTTGCCTGGAAGAGCTAATAGACTCAGCACCTGTATGATTACCATTCATCCCTATACTTACTTTTCACAGGTATGGAGTTCAGTTCCAAAGAACATCAAAAAGCAACTTCACATTTACAGCTTACCCTGTATAAGATTATGTAAGAAAGACATGTCATAGTGACATTTTTGGTTCATGGCGTAAAAATTATGCAATTAGTTAGCTTGTATCATGGCCAGTCTTCTCCTACTCTCTGTAGACACATTTGAAAAGCTGTAGAAACTAAGAAAAAAGTGGTGTCAATTGCTTTGTATTAAAAAAAAAAAAAAAAAGAGGGGATTATAATCTGTAACAAAGCTGAAAAAGTGGGAGGCAGTATGGAGAAAAAATTAGGAAAATATAAGTTCATTTCCATCTTGCAGAGTTTTCTCATGTTTCCATTTCCTTCCATTTTTCTAAACCTCTGAAAAATTTGACTGGTCTTCCCCTAGTATGCACACAAGACACACAGAGTATTTATTTATTTATTGCCACATTTTCATTTTAGATACATACATATAAATACATGCGTATTTCATTTTCCTTCTATCAGTCACAACCTTTGAAACATTAAATCATTGTACAAGGAATTATAGAGTTATAGAACTACCACTACATGCAAGTGGAAAAAAGATTTTTTTCAAAAATCATTTTGCTCCAGCCCAGTAATTTCTTAATTATCAGAAGGGAACTGAGATTCTTGAGTTTTTTAACATGGTCCCCAGGGCTTTAACAGACCTTGAAATGACCATAATGAAACATACTATTCTATAGCTTTGCCAAATATAGGAATTCTTGGAACAGAAGGAAAAAATCCCGTTACTTCAGTTCAATATACTCTTATTTATGCAGTTAAGGAACATGCCATTTTTAGCTATAGTCTTGCAATATCATCTGCTGATCCACCATGGCTCCAAGGTGATCAAAGTTAAACCTTTCTGAGTCAAACGTGACCATTTTATAGTTTTGAGCTACATTTTTTACTCTGAACTTAAAAAGAAAAAAAAAGTTATAGTTTTTTTGCATCCATCTAATTGAAATCTCGGCAGCACTCCCACAATCATTTTGTCATCTGAAAAATCATTAGAAATGATTTCACATGCTTCTCAAAAAAAAGCAATACAAGTAGAAAATAATGTAGTGCCGGTTAATTCCCACCAGATCCCCGTATAAACCTGCCCACTCAGGGATCATTATCTGTGAACAATTACATTTCAGTTATGACTCCATTAACTAGTTTTTGGTTTTCCGTTGTTTTGGTTTCTTTATGAAATGTAACACATAAAAGTATCAAACATCTTAAAGAAGTTTGCTAGTACTGTATGAATACTTGCAGTTTTATCAGTCAGCATGTTATCTTTAAAATGCGAAGTCAGTTTTCAAAATATATTTTCCCATAAAACAATATTAACTGATTTCTGTTGAAAGGTGGTAACCTTTTCTTTATAATTATTGGTGAAGTCCTGCATCATCTGTTAAGACAGATGGGCAAGGAATAATGTTCATGAAGACTAGAGTTATAACTGGTTCATCCCATTTATTTTTTTATTAGTGGCATGACATTAGTATTTTTCTATTCTCTTGGAACTTTCTTGCTATTTCCAAACTTACTGGAAAATAAAAATATCAATTTGAATAGAGATTCAACCAGCTCTTTTGAAAATATTGGATGCAATTTAACTTGTATTCACTGGTTGAAATGTCAAGTTTTGGTCGCTTTTGTTTGGTATCTGTCAAACTGGAAGCTATTTCATCAGAGTGAGAGGTAATATGGATTTGCCAAGAGAAAAACATGTCTTTTTATAACACAATAACAGAGCAGAGATTATGCTGGAGATGCTGTATATTTTCACTTCTGGTTAAGCTTATGAGAATCCCAGGGAAATCTTGTACTGATGCTAGTACTAAAAACTGGATGCAAAACCAGACAGATGCCAGTTCCAGACAGTTGTTGGCAGAAGTCCATGGCTAATAGCAGAATATTTCCAGTGAATACCCTTGACACAGGTATGCTCAATATTATTGTGAAAAACTGATATTCAGGAGGGACATGAAAGCATGTCAATAGAAGAGAATTCAAAATGATCTAAATAAATTGGGAAAAATTGTCTAAAATAAAAAAAAGAGTAGAAATTCAATAGTAACAAGTGTAAAAGAAAAAAAAAAGGCAAAACTAGAGGATGGAAAACAACAGGAGGGTAGCCATTTTTTAGAAGTGCATCTGGGAGTTTGAGTGAATCATAAGTTGAACAGAAGTCAGCAACGTCCTGATGTTGTGGAAAAGGCTAACATCACAGTGGGATGTATAAACAATTCGACATGTGAAATAGTCCTTCTGCTCTGCTCAGCACTGGTAAAGCCTCAGCTGGCATATTGTCTCTGTTTTTGAGCCACGTACTTCGAGAAAGATGCGGAGCAATTGTAGATAATCCAAGGGAGAGTGAGGAGAATGACCAGAGGTCTAAAAAATATGACCTGTGATGAGAGAGTGAAATATTTGGATTTGTCTTGCCTAACAGAGTGCTAGATTGGGGCATAACAATAGTGTTCAAGTACATAAACAGATTTTAAAAAGACGAAAGCAATGATCTCTTCTCAGGGACCATGGCAGTTAGACAATAAACATGGGGCTTAATGTGCCACAAGAAAGAGTAGATATTGGGAAAGGTTAGATGGAAGGAGCCTTATAATGGGAAGAATAGTGGAGCACTAAAGGAGTTTGCAGTTTTCTGCACTGGAGATCTGTTAAAACAGACTGAACATCTGTTATGAAACACAAAGGTATAGTTGAGGTGAAAAAAAAATGGACAAGATAAACTTTCAAAATAATATCAAGTTGTTTTTCTATCATTTTTCTATGATCTTCATAGCGCACACATCTTTAAAGCACTGGAATCACTGTATGCACCATTGGTATCACTAGAAAAGTCTCTCTCTTTAGGCGGCAGTAGTGGCTGCAAATGACTGGAGGAAACAACACTCAGTGAAGCATAGAGAACCAGACCCTGGTGACCCACCGTGAAAATGTCACTAGTGACAATGTGTGTTGAGCACAACACCAAAATGGCCTTCAGGATATGCTATATTTGAAGTCAGAAGTGCAAGAATGTTCTCTTTCTGTTTTATTTCCGTCTCCATCTATGCACTGGAGTGCAGAGGAAGCTACCTGAATGCACTTGTATTGCTGTTTGAAGAAATTCTGTCTGTCATTTACAGTTCACAAAGATGTGAGTTATGTCACGCATGAACCAGAAATAATGCAAAGAAGAAAGCTTGTGATTGTACTGAAAACAGCCAGATACAAACTAAGTGCAGGAGAGAGCACACTTGCATACTTTCCCCTCTGGGAATGCTAAATATGCTGAAACCTCTGTTCTAGTACAATGTGTTCACACAGAACCGTCAGCTCTTTAGAAGTTACCGTAATTCAGAGTCATGTGGAGTTTTCCACCTTGTAGAGGTTTTAATAGCCAGCTTTGCCATAAACATAGTCACAGTCGTGCAGACGCTGCCAGCATGCTCACATAGGGCATAATGGGCATTTTTTTTCCTCTGGTATTCAAGGGCTCAGAAGGATCTCCACAGATGCAGTGAGCTGCCAACTATTTCTTTCTATGACCTTTGGCCAACTCTGTAGCTATGCAATGCTTGAGCTAATCCACAGGGCCAAGCACAAGGGCTGTGACTCAGTCTGAGATCACATCCTCAGCAGACAGAAAAGCTATGGGAGTCTGTGTGCCTGAGGCAGCTCACCTGCCTGACAAAAATGCTAAGCAACTGAAATGAAAGCAGGCAAGATTTTGACCTTGCTGTCTCATTAGAGAGGGGCTATTCAGTTGTTGGCTATTTCTCTACACAGCTAAATAGCCTCCCAGATTCACCTCCCTGCCACTTTTTAGAAAACTTTTCTGCAGAGATGGGGTCAACATTTGAGCAGAGACAGGCATGAGCTGTATATCCTTACTGTCACTAGAAAGATATTCCAAGGCAGAAACTAGAAAGTCAAGGAGTTGGGAGAGGAGTATTAATTTATTTCAAATTCTCCTAGGAAAAGAAAAACCTCTATAAAGCAGAATATCATCAAAGCCTGAATGGAATCATAATTTGGATGGTCTAATTGAATCTTTAGTGTGTTGGGGAGGCAAACAGAAGGAATAAATTGAAACTATCGACTCACGTTTAGATCCTGGAAAATCACATCTGGTGTCTTCATAACAAGCTGCACAACATAAACGATTTTTTTCTCTCAGTAAAAGGGTCAGAACAAGGTTACGACTAATTGAAACTCCTGTTTCCAAGGCAGGAGAAGGAGGTAGATGGTGTGTAACTCTGGTCTGCACATGTGTGTAAATGCCAGCCTGAACCTGGAGCAATATTCCTCCAGAAAGGAAATACATCTGGAAAAAAGAAAAAAAAAAAAAAATCATCTATGATTGCTCTGTAGATATGTGTCAGTGCTTTCCTTTCTACATTCACTCAGTGTAAAAAAAAAAAAAAATTAACCCTCCCAAAACTATGTAAGAGAAGCTCCGATCGTTTTATAATTTTTAGTCCTTTGCAAGAAATCTCTCATAAGTATCAGTTTTCACATTGTTATGCTTTCAAAACATAAGTGGATATGTCCATTTCCTCCCTAGAATCATTCTGGAATGGATTTTTTACAGCTGACACTATCTATTTGCCCTCTGTCAAAGCAAAAAAGAAAAAAAAAAGAAAAAAAAAGAAAAAAAAAGAAATAAAACCCTTTCTCTGCTTTCTCTTAGATAATGTATGGCTAAGATCTGTAGAGGTGACTGGCAATTCTAAGTGCTGAATTTATTACATTGCCCTATAGCCTCAAACACTGGATGTTCAGCATTTTCTGCAAATTAGTTATGTGGAAAGTGTCATAAATTCAACTCCCCCCAAATAACTAGTCACTTGATAATGTACTGGCCAACTACTGAAAGTATGGGAATATATAATTACATATGCACATCCATCTAAATAAAATATATGGTGATGGGGTGAAGCAGAAAAAAATTACAGTCATTTATTTAGAGTGAACATATTATATGGATAATTTCAGCTGAGAGCTAGCATCATAACATATTGCCCCATCTATTATATTAGGTACAGTGTTTTAGAAATGTCCTAATATAGAAAGTTTTTCATATTTTTCCCCTCAGAACAGTCAGTCTTAATATTAGTACTATTGTCCTTATTGTTGCCCTTAAACAGAAGGAAGTATTACAACTGATTAATCAAGGAAATAAATTCTGGGTGTACTCCAGAATTTGAAGTAACTAACCCTCTTTGCATAAAATGGAAATGGAGATAAATGTGCATTTTCTTGAATGTAAAAATCAGAGTTGAAGGACTATCTACTCTCATATGCCTCTCCTAACAAGAAAGCAAAATGGACTAGGTTGATAGGTTATTAACTTCATTTCTTTGGTAGCACCTGCAGGCAGTTTATATTGCTGTAGGCTATTGCTGAATTTTAGGGGAGTCAATCTACAGGAAACATCTAGCGCATCAGTGAATATGTGACCCACAGATGTTTCCTCTGAACAGGTAGATATAGTCTACACTTTCTTTAAAGTAGAGCAAAGAAAGTGAAATGTAGGGAGACAAGCATGCATTTAAAGCATTAGCACAGGCTTGACACCAGTGTTAAAAAAAAAAAAAAAGGCAAGAGATTTTTAAGACATGGGAAAAAATGTATCTTACTACTAAAATATGCTTGATAAAATGGCTTGGCCATCTAGTTATTTTTCCTTTCACAGAATAAACGTCTTTGGCACTAAAGGATATTGGACAGATTAAAAGAAACAAACAAACAAAAAGATTTCTTACTAATGAAATTAAAAAAAAAAAAGATACATTACTGGTTTCATTAAAATATTAGCTGGACATCAACTGAAAAAATCAGGTTATCTTTATGGTTTTAAGCCATCAACTTTAAGAATGACACATAATACACAAATTGTTGGAACAATCAAGTCTGTCTCTAGAAACACCTAGAGACCAAAGAAAGAAAACAGATGTGAGTTCACATGGGACTGAAATATGGAAGCAAATCTTGCACTATGTCAGTATTTGATATAGATCTCCTTAACAATTTGATTCCTAATTATTTCTTTTTCCTAATAGAAGTGGCAGCAAAAGAAGAAAAGAAAAAAAAAAAAAAAAAAAAAGACCAGGAGGAAAGCAAGCAAACAAAAACACCTTTTTCTGCAGAGGCTATAGAAGTTTCTTTGAAGAAAAATATTTTCAAAGGGAAGATTAAGTAGCATTTCGCTATAATAAAATCACTGATACAATTTCTATGTCAAATAGCCCATATACGGGGAAGGAATGATTATTCCTGCTCAATTATTTTTTGCCATATGTCCATTTTATTTTTAAAAACTCATACTCTGGGGTTCTTACAATTTCTAATAATATATATTAGAATATATAGCTGTCTAACAGAAATACTAGTCATAATAATCCCCTCATCCCCACACACTCAATTTTTTCTTAAATCATTGACAGCACAGAAACAAAGAGCCCTTTTGCAGATATTCTCACTTATTAATGCCTACTTAGAAAAAATAAAGTGACTGAGCAGGGGATAATAAAGTGCTGTGTTTTTGGCAGTAGCACAGAAGTACTTAATAACTTCACTGAGTTTTGCAAAAAATAAGGAATTCATTTTTGCAGATAGTTACAAAAAAACAGTTCCTGTTTTGTTTCNTTTGTGGCAGAAAAACAAAGGCTATTAAATATTTAATTACCAGGATGGTACAGATGACTGATAGATTGAGTTGAATCAATGAAGCTGCAATTATTTCACCACAGTGTGGCTGACTAAGATTGATACTTGGCCTTTGCTCAATGGTTTTCATCATTCCACCAGAAGTAAACACAGCACAGATTATTCTTAATATATTTGTGCATCAGTAACTTATATTACTTTTAGAAACTGTGAAATTTAGGACAGTTGTTTGTAAAAGAGTGCAGTTTTGATTTTTCTTCCTCTGGGCCCTCAACACAGAATCTATCTGTGCACAATTTTCATCCTCCTTACATTATATGTATCCCTAAGCTGTAGCCAAAAAATAAATGAACATAATTCCAAAATATTTTGTTATTCTGTCCCTGTTGCATGAAATAGACAGGGAACTTGCAGAAAAATAAAAATATGAATCCAGATTTCAGTTTCTGTGAACAAAATACTTTCAGGGCTAAATGTCCTGGGCCATGTCCAAGGGCCAGAGACCAAGGCAAACTATGACCCTGCCACAAAATCTGGATTTGTATGCTAATGTAACCTTCTACAAAGTCTGGAAATATTTGGATATAAGGTTTCCATTTCAAAATATCTGTAGAACAAACATACTTGAAATGTTTCGGTCAAGGATTTGTTTGGACTATTTTTTTTTTTTAAGGGCTACTAACTCCAATTGTAAACTGGGAAAGTAGCAATTATTTTGCCTAACTTGAGCTATCTAAATTAGACATTTGTCAGAAGCCAGTCTGTCTAAGTCTCGTCTGCAGTTTTGAGGGCTATTTAGATTTCCTTGCTTGCTTACTCAGCTTGGATATGACAAAAGAGCGCTAGAAGTTTCTGTTTTTCTCTACTGGTTATAAAGAGAGCCTAAGTACATTCAATAAGTAACTTTTATCTGGTAAGATGGATCCCACTGACAGTTTCAGGTCCTATATATTTTGTACCTGGCAGGCTTGCCTTGACATGTTCCGCGCTGCAAAAGCACACGTAAGTTCCAGCCATAGAGTCATGCAGGTCAACTACAAGTTGGACCATGATAACAGTGCTATGAAAATGGTGTTGCAGAGCTCCCAGTTCAGAGATTGTTCATGTCAAACCTACTCAAGGTCTAGCAAATGATAAAACTGCTATGTCTGAGCATATCTAATGCCTTTTATGTATTTGGTTTTCAGTTTAGAAGAGCAGCACTCCCTGTTGAAGCAACAATGGAGATACAAGTATAGACATGAAATCAGTGGTCTTTTTCTCCCCTTCCCACCATGTCATCTAGCTTTTTGAGCAGCATGGGGTAAAGAGATGATCAAAGTCTCCTTGCTTTGTGTACATTGCTGTCTTCCCTGTGGCTGCCATTAGTGTAGCTGTAACAGTGCTCTTTAATGACAGCAAAATGCTCGACATGGACGTGGCCACCCAGACACAGAAAGCTCTGAAATAAAGGATAGAATTCATTAAATTGTCTTTATACACTTAATTGCTCCATTGAGCCTTGCACTGTATTTTCTGTAATGAAAAGAGCACATACAGTCAGAGTCGATTAATTAAACTGAGGTTATTTTCTTCGCATGGTTTGCATTTCTTTGCATGGTTTGCATTTCAAGCAGACAAGTATTAGTCTCCTGAAATATTGTCTCTCTTTTGATTTTCTGACATAAGAAGCCCAATCATTTATTATGAAGATTCTATATTTTTATTGATTGAATGATTGATCTCAGTGTGAATGGGGTCTTAACATCCCTCTCATGAGGGACAAAGTGTGACAAGCGAGGGACAAAGAGAAGACTGAGAGGAGATCTGATCGATCTGTAGAAGTACCTGAGGGGAGAATGTAGGGAGGATGGGACCAAACTCTTCTCAGTGGTGGCCACTGACAGGACAAGGGATAATAAGTACAAATTGAAACACAGAAAATTTCATCTCCATATGAGGAAGATCTTCTTTCCTGTGCGGGTGCCAGAGCCCTGGCACAGGCTGCCCAGGGAGGCTGTGCAGGCTCCTTCTCTGGAGATCTTCCAAACCCGCCTGGCTGCCGCCCTGTGCCCCGTGCTCTGGGTGTCCCTCCTTGAGCAGGGAGATCAGACTAGATGATCTCTAGAGGTCCCTTCCAACCTTAACCAACCTTGCACCACTGCAAGGCAAAAAGGCAAGGCCAAAGAAAGAGAAAGGTGGTTAGTCCTACAACTGTAGGGCTTCTTCACAGAAGAAACTTTTTTCAGTACACTTCTTTCCATGTTGAACACACAGAATTAAAATTTTCAATACAAATGAATAATTGTTTTTAATGGTTTATGCAAAGGAATTAATAATATTAAAAATAATAAGAACTATTAAAATAGTTTATTTTCTGTTACTTTTAGGTTTTTTTTAATCTTACTTATCTTAGGAGTTAAAGCAGAACAGTCTTTTTTATATATAACATAGCTTTAATTTTGTATGGTATGTGCATATTTAATTTAATTACTGAATGCTCCCATTAGCATCAATAATGTTATTTAAGTGGTTAAAGTTAATAAGCATGGATGTAATAAGTTAGTTTTTTTTTTTGTTTTTTTTTTTTAATTCCTGAGCTTGGTCATTTTCAGAAACTGACACTCAAGAATTAGTACAGTGCTCTCTAACTTGTGTTCCAGAGTATTTCAGGAAGTTGTTTCCATTTTTCCCGAATTCTGTCAAAACCCTGAGAATTTATATTATGACAATCTTTTAAAATTTCTTCATTAAAATTCTGTTGGACTTTTGTTTCTTTGATTGTTTGTTTTGATCAAAACTACTAATGTTCACTTTCAACACTAAAATAAGGATGTGATAAGTAAAATAAAGACAGCTGATAATATTTAATCCAGAATCCATTATTAGGAGACACCACATAGCTTCAAACACAGAGTTCATAATTAGAAAACAAATAGAGGCAACAAATTTATTCTTAGGGCATATCAAGAACTATAGGAGGTATGGATGTCTATACTGCACAGTGCTATAAGTTCAACATGTGACTAAAAAAGTACAAATGACAATGTGAGACTATTAAAAATGGACTATTATCTTGAATTTACTCCTCTCTGCATGCCAGCTCTTTACAGAAGATAGTGCAGATGTTAAGCAGCAAGGCTTCACTTAGAGTGCACCATTCATGCACTAAGCCTGTGCTCCCACAGCTCCAAAGCCTCTTATCATTCCTGATTTATGATGTGTCCACCTTTCACATCGTGCCTCTCCCAATGCTTTTTCTTTTTTTTCAAATCTCTTCCAATCTCCTTCTATCTCTCACAAGAATTGGTTACAGAACATACTGAAGCTGTGCATCTAATGTAGAACAGATGATGTGAATAGTCACAACTGTAAAAAAGAAGGAGAAAAAACAAAAAGAAAATTTACTGTCAAACCTTTTTACTTTGCTGTTACTTTTCTTCATATTCGATACGTATTTGGAAAAGAAGTGGAGAGAATATTTTCATTTAATCATTGGTTATCATGTTCAGTCAAACTTCTCTGCAAGTACAAGTTGCATTTTTGATTTATTGATAGTTTTTTTTTGTGTGTGTGTTTGGAAATTCTAATGTAAAGCATAAAAAAATATATAGTAGACATTACATGTCCTTTATAGGACATTTTAAGGCATATTAGAATTAAACACCACTAGTTTCCTCCAGCAATTCACTTCTAAGATACATAAGAACAATGAAATGCAAAGAACAGTGAATAAGTTATGCACCAATTTCCAGCTTTCACAACAGCTTTCCTGGAAATGCTATCACCAAATTACCTTTCAGAGATGTAAGTGTTTTTATTTATGACGGAATTCCTTGGATTCCTTTGTTTCCATTTTTGTTAACTGCAACTGCTAGAAAGAAACTGTGATAAAAACAGCGAAAAAATACTAGGAGACTTCTTAAATGTCTTTACAATAAAGTTACTTAAATTTTTCATGCTTTTCTATCATAGGCAGATTGCTGCACATTACTCAGGTTTTTTTTCAATATATAACTTTCTCTAGAATAAAATTCCATTTGTCTCTGTAACTGTGATAACAGGAGGTATATCCTGCATATCTGTAGCCATGTAGAGGTTTTGTAGAGGTTAAAATCCACTGTTTTGGAAGTAGAAATCAATGTCAGCCACTATGTAAACACACCATGTAGAGAAAAAAAAAAAGAGTTTGAAGGTATTTATTATTAAAAACACTTCACTATCTATATAGAGATTAATTTAACCTTTGGAAAACAGATTGAAAGTCAGGAAACACATGATTAAACAATTATAGAGAATAAATATAAGAACTCTGAATAAAAACATTATCTAGACATCCATTATAGTACATGACTATAGCACTTTTCTCCCACTCCAATCAGTCCTTCAGTGCTTAGTTTGGGCAAAGAGTGAGTTTGATTGCTACTGTCCACGCTGAACAGAGAAGAAGTCAGGCATATGCTGAAGGACTTGTTCAACAGATGAGCCTGAAGTGAGGTAGAATTTGAACATTGCTTGCCTGACTCTGGTAGTGTTCAGAAGCAGCTGTAGCTCACTTGTTTTACAAAAAGCAGCAATGCAAAGCCCCAAAATATGTACTGTTACAAGGCTGGAAATACCTAAAGGAAATTGATTCCTTTTTTTTCTGGTTCCCTTGCAGTATCAGTGCTAGTCTAACGATTTAGTAGTGAATTTGCAGCTCTTATTCACACAGGTTTGTGTACTGAATTAGCTGAAGAAGACTCTACATCAAGATTTTCTTTTGAGAAGGGCAGAGTGCGGGACTGAACCTGCATAACTGTTATATTTAAGTTATTCATTCATCTTATCTGTACTTCATTTCCATAATTTCCATTGTTATGGCCTCCTCTGTGGTTCATGGTTATCTTGATAACACTTCCCTGTGAGCTAATCATAGAAATACAATTATTCATAGTGAGGCACTCAAGTGATGACTTTTTTTTTTTTTTTTAACTTTGTTGTTTGGTCTTCCTAATAGAGGGTGTTTCTGGCAAAATAAACAAAGATGTGGTAAATGTTTATTTGTTACACTGTCTCTTGCACTTCCATATCCTTCTAACTTGGCTACTTCTTGGTGCAGCATTCAACCACAAATTCAACTGGAACTAATTTCTGGGTTATCCAAAGCAGATGGAAAAATAGAGAATAAAGGAATAGCCATTAACACCCACATGATGTCTGACACAGCTTGTAATTTTTACCGTGAGTGTATCAACGTATGAACATAATAATCATTGTACAGACCAAACCTGTGGCCCATCTAATTTGGCTTTCTGTCTTCAGCTGAGCCAGTGCCAGGCATATCAGATGAATACTCAAAATCCTCCTGAAACACAGAATTGTGCAATGCTCTGTCACAGAGGAAAATTATTCCTGAGTCCAGCTGTTGCTCAATTATGTCCTGAAGCATGAGGATTAATGGTTACTGTGAATTTTGTCCTACACTCTGAGTAATTGCAGATGCCATTCTTATGCAGATAGATGGGCATTTCTTCCCTCAACCTTCCTTAGTGTTCAGCCTCAAACTAAACGGTGACCTTAAACGGCGGAAGATGTCATATCAATTTAAAAACACATCCCAATCCTACCCCAGACACAGGCAGAAGCAGCACATTTTATCTTGGTGTGAAAGCAGATTTTATCTACAGAGAGATATTAACTAAATATCAGTCATGCCATCGTTTGGCTATTACTTCTACCTATGTTTCACTCATATAAATACATTCTGCTTTCAGTCACGCTTGTTATGCTGCACTAGGGCCAATGAGTGTGAGTGGACAGATGAGAGGGGAGATCCTAACCCAGGTTGATTGCTTATGTGGAAACAGCAGAGTGCGTTACTGCAATCGGACTAGCACCACCAGCACAGGCACCCAGCAAGGTGTGGAGGTTGTTGCAGCGGTTCTGTGCCACCATGCACAGCTCTGCCTCTGCCACTAAGTCCTGCCTCTCCAGTGTGGATATTTTCACCTGAAAAAGACTTCTTCATTTTTTTTTTATCTCCTAATTGATAGTTACAAAGAAAAAAAGGTATCCATTAATGAATTAAAATGTACTGTTCTGAGGATCTTAATTAAGAGTACACTGACTTTAACAAAAAGGGAAATAAAAATGCCAGGATGTCTTTGAGGCACTAAGAAAGTATTAATCTTAAGTATTTAACAGCTATAAAGAAGACTATTCTTCTTTAAATCTGAAGCTAAAAGAATGAGGCATTTTTGTCCAAGAATCTTTAAAATGGCCAGAAGAATCAGCAGTGTAGATACACTAACTGGTCATGGTAGAAGGAAAAGACTGAGCTGTTTTTTATGTGCAGATCGAAAAAATTAAGTAAATATGTATAAAGGCAATGTTTCTCACTACTTGAGAAATGGCTGATGCCAAATATTTCTCTACACTTGCTGCATCGGCAGGTTTCTGGCAGGTGCCTTAAGGAAACATTTCTGCACATTTTCTATTCCCATTAGGAGACACTGTTTTTCAGACTGCCATTTGGGTTGTGTTTGGCAGCCACAGTGATCCACCAGAAAATGAAACACATTTTTGATTGTACAGAGCACACTCAGGTCCATACACATAATGATTTGATCAGGAAAAAAAAAAAAAAGAAAAAAAGAAAAAAGAAAACAGTGGAAAAGAGAGGCCAGATGCTCAGAGCAGCTTTTGGAATGGCCAGACTCCGACTTAAAACAAACAAATAAAACCCCAATAGCACAAATCCTAAATCAGAAAAAGAAAGAATTTGGGGGGAAGAATTACATGCACAGATAAATTCCAGGAAGATTGAAACTATCATCACATACCTCTTTTAGGAGACTTTGAAGGGACCAGTCATCAGAGAGCTAATGTGCAAAGCAGTTTAGTTGAAATATATGCAAATCTTCAGAAGTAACTGAAAAATAGAGTAGTTTCTTAACCTTACCCAGACAAGCATTGGTCTAACTTGCCCACTGAACCTTCAGAAATGGATGTTGACACAATCTTCCTTCAAAAAATTAGAGAGCAGGGTATATACATGAAAGCTGCTAAGAAAAACTGGGCATCATTGTACTCAAATATCGAAGATGAGTTTAGTCATAGCCCTTGGGTGGAGAAAAGGGTTTTATTTTGGTCTGAAATATGAGGCTAGCATTAGTTGGGTCTGGAAGACAAAAAAAAAAATCTAAATGGATTTTTTTTTTCCCCATTTATTCACATATTTGGTATGTGATTCTCTGACAGTGCATAAGTGTACTTTCTCCCACAGCTAAAACCCAGACATTTGCTTTCTCCTCCTTCCATGATTCAGTGTTCCCAGCACTCACGGTGTGAGAGCCATCTTTTCTACATATGTGAAGACAGACTCTGGGGGAGAACAAATATAAAGAGGCTGATTTGCAAGCCTTGGGTTAAGATACTTTATAAATGCCTTTACATTTTTCTGTCCAAGTTCAGAAGAAAGGCCTCTGCCCTCTCCATCTTCAAAGAAGAAAAAGTATGAGTAGGGCCATGCTCACCTTTCTTCGAAAGACTCTCAGCTCCTTAAACATTCCATTTTATCCTATCCAAAACCTTTCCAATACAGTTAGGATTATATATTTTTTGAGAAACTTTTTCTCAATTGCTTTTGCTATTGTGGAAAACAGCTACACTAAATGCTCCCCTCTCATTACAGGTCAATACAGATAACAAGAACCACAAGCACTGTCATTGCTTCTCCCCTTCTAATATCAAGAGCTTTCTGCAGAGCAGGCCAGAAAGACATAAATTGTCACTTCATTTCTATTCCTTAAGCAAACTTAAGAGTGACTATGCTCAAATAAAATGTTCCCTGTGGGTTAAATGGATACTTTTTTTTTTTTTTTTTTTTTTCTGTAATGTGTTCTTTCTGATCTCATAAGCCAAGTCTTCCTCCAATAAATGGAGCTTCAGAAGGCAATAATATTCACAGTCTATTCAACCTGGTTACATATGTCTGGTTATGAAAGCCCTTAGTATAGCTGGAAGGACCTAAGTCAAATTTAGGAGTTATACCAACAGAGAACAGATTGTGTGAGAAGGTTTATTTGTTAATTATAGCTTTTTTTTTTTTTTTTTTTAAGTCATATTATTGCAATCCAAATTGTAATTCTCATCTTTTTAAATACAATCTGGTGACAGTGGAGAGATTCTTCATATGTGGATTTGCTTTTTATAATAAACTGTGACTGAACCTGATTTTGTCTATCTGAAACGCATATAATGCAATTATTGTCATAGGGTTATATTTGAGCAGATATAATTGTGCTGAAATAGTACTTCACTGAAGCAACCAGGTACCACCTGGCTAAACTACAGTTAGCGGTAGTCCACAAAAGATTGTATCTGAAAAACGGAAGGGAGAAATATCATTTAGTATGATATTAAACTTTTTTTCTCAGATCAGTATGGATTTTTAAATAACAACATTCAAGCCTATCATCAGGAAAAATATTAAAATCATGAGGTGTTAGCTTAAAAGTCTGTAATGGTGTAGTTTATACAATAGATTTATTTTGTATTCCCTTGTACGTTGTGTATTAGAAATGTAGATAATGCTATAGTGGATGAAAAGAGATTGAACATTTGAGTGCTGTAAAGTTGGACAACAAAAAATACTGAACTATACTCTGAAATCAGTATTTCCTTATAATTATGAACTGTAATACAAGGTGTAGCACCAGCTTTAAAGGATCAACTTCTGTTCACTTCTATTGTGGCATATTGCAAGGTCATTGACAATGAGCTAGTAAAACATTCCCTTATATTTTTAAAGAGTTTTCTGTGTGATTCAATTACAGTGGTCATGAGTACATGGTAAATCATATTTCTAAAACACTCAGAAAACAGTTTGTGAAAAGGCTTTTCTGTCTGTTAAAAGAGGGGCACTGAGATAACACTTTTAGGGCAGAAATGCTGGCAGCATGCTTAAAGCCGTTTTTCATGCCCTGGAAAAGGTTATCTTGAGGGACTCTTGGTAGCATTAGCTCCAACAAATAATTGTTGTGTCTAACCTAGTTTGTTTAAGGGTTAAACCTGAAGGAATGTGCTCAGCCTGCATTACTCCGTGCTTGAGAGAAACGAATCCAGAATGGCTGAACAAAAGACCCTATCCACAAATGTGTAACCCTTAATGAAATTCATGCTGATTATTATGTCAGCAGCCAGCCACAGTCACATGGGAAATTTTATTGGGAAGTTTCATTTGCCTGTTGAAACAGCTCTATGGACTGTCCATTCCCAGTATAATGTGGAAAGGCGGAGGGAAAAAATAAGCCAGACATATTTCCATGCCAGGTATTCACAAAGAGGGATGTGTGAGAAAGAATAGCTCTTTGCCTACCCAACAAATGATTCTGAAAATCAATGTTTCAGTTATGGATTTTCCTGTAAAAGTCTATTTATGGAAAAAAACACTGGTCAACAAGCTATAGCTGCAGTTTGCATGTGGGACTGGAAGACCAACTATATGAATACACATAAAACATGCAGGCTTTGCCCTGCAAGGCCACATCATCAAAAATGTAAATGTGTGTGGGTAAGCCAATGCTGAGCTTGTTTACACATGAATAAATCCTAATTAGAGAAATGGAAAAATGTCTGAATCTGAATTTAAAATAGAGTCTGTTCATGAGAGTCATGGGTGACTACAAGTAATTAAGGACACCACTTAACTAAACAGATGTGACAGATTAACCACGTGTTTCTATCTTTGATGTAGATTTCTTGTTTTGGATACAGTTGCAGTTTAAAGTCCTTTAATATTGTCTGAGATACATCTGCTGCTATTTTGATTTGGTATATTTCTTGTTGCAAATGCATTTAGAGCTGGCTGACATTTAGTTTTTATAAACAATCGAAAGTGTTTACAGCGAAGCGTAGCTGCTCAAGCAAGCTGCAGTGCAAAGAAATACATTCAGAATGTAAGACAGAAGATATGCAGATAATAAAATACATTTTAATACTTCCTTCACTCTTAATTGTGCTTGACATGGATTTAAATAAAAAGAAGAGAGGAAGTACATTTTCATCCAAAACAAAAACTAGTCCCTAGCAAAACAATATCTTTTTTATTGCAGTGTGGACTTGTACTTTTGCTGTTTCCAGCCATGAAGAGGCTCAGATGTACTAAGCTGCTAGGAGTCATTCTGTTCCACCAGCACTTTCCTCCAAATGAAAGGGGGAGAGAATGCTGATCTCTTAACACAGCTTATTCCCCTGAGGTTTAAAATCTAGACAACACAGAGCTGCACATGCTATACCTGCTTAGATAACTACATACACAGATGCAGATCTGTGAATTACTTTACATCAGTTTCAGATGCACATTCAAATTCGAGCCTATATCTAAGGCTTCATCTAGGGATCCCTCCCTCTAGGGATGAAGGGAATTTTATATATGTGTTACTGCTTTGGATTTAACATTTTGACACCCAACTTGCACATGTGTGCATGAGAAAAACACTGAGCTCTGTGCCCCTGAGTATCTGTGGCTTCACCCTTGCCAAGGTAATGGTGCACCTACCTTACACAGGGTCATGTAATAATCACAGATGAAAAGAACAGTTCTGCCCTGCATCTCATTTTATGTTCATCATAAATATATGGGTCTTCAAGTTCTCTGTGTTCATCAGCTGCAGAAAACATTTGCTTGAACTCAATTATCATGTATAGCAGGTCATAACTGATGAGTCTCTGGTTCCACATTGACCAGCCTCTATAGTGTCTGATGCTCCTTGTCTGAAACAGCAAGTTCCCTATGGGACTAGAGCTGACTGCAATTCTTTACCTCTTTACCTTTACTTGTGCAGTGCACAAGTTCCTTTTGCCCAGCCATGGGTTAGAAACATCAGAATGGGCCTCTCAGTGGCTGGATCACAGTCTTTTGTGTTCATTCTTCCAGATGATATATTTAACCAATATTTTCTCTACAGTACCATGTTTCAGTCATTACTTCCTTCAAAGAAGGAAAAATCTAAGTGGGTTCATAAATTAAAAATAAATAATATATATATATATATTTTGAGATCTCTAGGATGAATATGTTTCCTGCATGTTGATTAGGGAAATTCATGGGATACCCAGCATTCATTTACCAGGGAAGCTCTAACTCTCCAAATGGTCATACTGCTTGCATACACCCAGTGTCCTTCACTCAGAAGCTTTCTGAAGGCCAGATGTCCCTGTTTTTTCTTCAGCTAAGATATTCCTGTGTCTCAAAAGAATTTAAAATAAGGGAGTATAAGGAGACAGACTTCAGCTAAAGATAGCTTTTGTGTGTTGCCCACTAAACATTTTGTACAGTCATTTGTCTTTCGTATATAAAAGAATTCAAAGAGTTATACCACAAATGATGTCAGCTAGCAATACAAGAAGAGGAAAACCTAAAAGTATAAGGTCATCTTGTCTTTCTTCTGCTTGCGTGGGATTGTTTCCCACAGATTTCATGCATATGCCACCCATAGAGGCAGCTGGTAAGAGCAGCAACTGAGTCTGAATCACACAAACAAGAAGAGAGCAAAATTGTGTAAACTGTGAGTATGAGAAGAGGACATTCTTCCCAGTGTTTAAGGACATGGCTTGGATCTGATGAATCCTAGGAACTATAAACCCTCCAAATTTGACCTCAACTACTGAGACCAGGTGACATTGTACCTCTGTGTTCTCTCATTTGCTACCAACAGAGGAAATATCCTATAGAAAAGAAAAAAAAAAAAGAAAAAACAACAGGAGAGGCAAATTTTCATAACACATAGGATAAAGCAGTAATACTCACAAACACATCCAGGCTGCAGAGACACTTGGTCTGTGCTGACATCTCTCCACATTACTGAGATGGGGACTGTCTGCTTAAACAGCCTTACACTGTTTGAGCAACCAGCAAGAGATTCAAGGGCCAACAATGAGGAATGTGCAAAATCTCACTAAATTTAAGACCCAAGATCAAAAAATGGCTATTTAAAAGCCACACCTTGCCTTTCATCTATCCCAAACGTGGAAAAAATGAATCCAAAAACTGAGTTCTGGCAGTGCTCAAGTCATTCAACATCTATATGCCATTCTGGGCATCACTATAGTTACTGATTCTGATTTTCTGTATTCTGCATCTCTCTGATTATTACTGGTATATTTACTGAGATAACAAGTCTGGTAAGTCAAGATAAATTAATAGAACTTATAAAAACACATTACTTTCAGGGTAGCCTATAGTGTGTTCTCCCAAATTTGTCTAAAATCAGCTTGTTTAATGTTTAAAAGCTATTAAGCTATTCATAAAACTAAAAGGTACTAATAGGAAGCACATATATACGTACACAGCCACATTTTTTTTTTTTTACTGTAAGAAATTAATTTAAAGAGTAATATCTTTATGGTCTAATAATACACTAAAAGTCTTAGATAAAATTCTTGCTTCTTCCTGTTGAAGATCAAGGCCCCAAATTAATTTATACTTAAAATTTGTCCAGGTAAAGATTTCACTATGTTGTCCTTAAGAAGCAATTCAGTCTATAGGAAAATAAATTTTAAAAAATCATATTTGATAGCTTTCTTTACTATGATTTGCTAAATGAGGACCCAGCATTTAGGAGGGTGCACTGAAGTATATCTCCTGACTATAAATTAGTCTGTAGGTATAAATGTCAAAACATTAGGATTATCACTATTGATATTATATAGAAGGTCCTCATTACTAGACTGGCCAAAAGTGGAAAACTCTTAAGCAAGCAGATCCAGATAGTAAAATATGTGGATAATAATGCCTAGCACCTTAAAATCAATTTAGATAATTGCTTATTAGTTATATCTGTCTTAGGCTTTTGAATTGTCGTTTATCTGTATGATAACATATACTATTTTGAATTGATTGACATTAACAAAACCCTTAAAGAAGACCCTTACATTCCTGATTTATGTCAATTTTTTGATTGTAATAGGCTCCTTTTGGGCAGATGGTGGAGGAAGCCATGAAAGGCCATTTGGGGCCAGCAAAGAAGAAGGTTTTTTCAAACTTTTCTGAAGAGAATGAGGTGTACGGTTGACTGGCCATTGTTTCTGCTACTGTTTGTATCTAAAACTGAAAACTGAACATAGATTTTTTCTACGTTTAGTTTCTCTTGTCAAGTAGATCATAAGTTCTTTGCAGGATGGCCTTTAGTGTAATGAGATTTTTTTCAGTTCTGCAAGCATGTACCACAGTATTAGCAATGAGGAAAATTATCTTCTCTTCTGTCAACCTCCTGTTGAAGAGGCAATTTGGTTTTGAATAATGGTCCAGATGTTTTTGTGTCTAGTTCCTGTGAAAATGTTTACTTGCCCTGTAGAAAAGAATGGTCCCTGGTGTAAAAACAGCGCTGATAAATCTTCATGAGCCAAAACCATGGTCAGATGTTGCTTTCTCTTGAAATTCATGAGAATTTGGCCTGCTATTAGTCTCAGAAGATGAAGAAGTGGAAAATTGTCTACAACTGACTGTGCATGCCATGTGGTTTGGGCTCTTCATGTAACACATCACAAATTCTGGTATAGAACCATGTCCAAATAAATGATACTATTCCTTGTACTCTTCTGTTCCACAGCTCACCCACTTTTAGGAGATTATATAGCATATTGCTAGAACTGTTCTTTTCCAGGATTTAACTCAAGTATTTAGGATTGTTTTCTTTCCTTGCTAGGAATGTAATTAAGATTGCTGAAGATTCTTTTTTTTTTTCACATATTATGAACTTTAAGTACAAAGCCAAATGGCATTATGTTGCCAGGAAACCATCCCATCAGTTTTTGACCAGAAAACTCTCATGTTTGACTTCTACCAAAAAGATGAAATTGAATGTACCTTATTGTATAATGTTTGGAAATCTAAGACTTATAAAATACTGTGGGCAAAACTCAGACATAGACAAAACCCCTTTCAGAAGGTTCTGCATGAAATATCTCTGCATGCTAACTAAAGGGAATCCAGGACTAACTATCATGCTGGAGACAGAAATAGGAAAATATGATTTTAATCTCAAGAGGAAGGGGCCTGAAGAGTGAACTATGCTACAGAATATCAAAGGAACTTGAAGAATAAAGGGGCCAAAAGTATAATCTCCATTGATTTTAGTGCATTTGGGCCACAGACTACTTCAACTTACTGTGGTTAAATGTTGATATATTTTGAAAACTATTGTTGCCAGCAAAACTATATGAAAAAAACACTATGAGTCTTATACAGAAAGCACTGGCACATTGCCTTCTAAAGTAAAAATAATCCTGCAGATATATTATGTTTGTATGTAAAATATATTGGTAATGTTTTATAATTTGATTTAATCTAGGAGAAGTAATAAAACCCCACTGAATTCAGCTGAAACAGCCATGGAAGAACAGGGTTTTTTTTTTTTTCCCTTCAACACAGTATGTGTTATAAAACTTCTTCTGTATTTAAAAATTTTGCAGGCCTCAATACATCAATAGAACCAAGTGAAAAATGCTCCTTCCAAACAGTATTATAGGGTGATCTGTTTCTCATTATTTCATAATGTATTCATTTGTCTTTGTTTATAGCATCTTTTCTTTACACATTTGTATTTGTGCATGAAAGCGAACTATAATTGTTATGTTGTATAGGCATATATTTCACAATAGCTGAGGAGATGTGTAACTAAAAGTATGTCAAAAATCTTTGTGTAGTGGAGGCCAACTTTCTGTTAGCCAGCTAAGTGTATTTGTCCCATGCAGGCAGAGCCATTAAGGAACTATTCAGTGAGATAATTTTGAGTTTTCTAAGTTCAGGTTAGATCCATACATCATGGTGGACACCTCTTTTCAGCTGCTCATTTAGGCTTCCTGCAGAAAAGAGGGGGAGACAGAAGCACTGTAGGAGGACAGTTCATCCCGTTTATTTTAGAAGTCCAACTTTTAGAAGTCCAACTCTCCTCTGATGAGAGGAGCTTAGACAGATTGATTTAGACCAGATATCTAAATTTTAAACAGCCTATAAAATAAGGGGGAATAAATCCTACCTCATCTGTTCATTATTACTTAGCTGTGATTTTTTTCCTCATTTCCTATCTCAGACACCACTGAGTGTCTCTGGATGGGGCCTGATTGTATTGTAGCTTAGTGACAAGAAACCTGAAATGACTGCCTTGAAAGAAAAAGCAGCAAACAAATAGATAATAAAAATAAGAGAATGCATTCCAGTGTGAATCAGCAAGTAGTCCCAAAGCATGTAAAACTAAGGAAACTGAGGGAAACTAAGCCAAAGGAAGAAATCAACTCATATGCTTCAATTACTGGACTGGAACTGAATTTTATCCCAGCAAAAAGCAAAGCCGCGTGTGACATTCTCACTACTCTCCAGGCAGGTGCCAAGCTCAAGTCTGTGCTCCTCTGAAAGCAGCTGACCCAGATAAACAATTACCAAACAGAAGTTTATTTATACGTATTTTTTTCTTTCTAGCACTTGCTACGCTGGCCAAATGTTGTGAATCCAACATCATCCCATGCACACCCTCCCCCTAACTGGAGTGCCGGAGTCCTGGAGCAGGTATGAGCATGAGCAGGGCAGCCTGAGCATGGTCCATACACTGAAGGGATGCGCTGCCCTCGTTGTCCTGGCATTGCATTCCCAATGCAATGCGTCGGTTTAGGCATATTTTGTTTCTGGGAAGGAACTGGTAAATTGAAAGGATTTTCTGTGTATCTGTGACACGGCAAACATCAGAATAAACTTTGGTATAAATGGGGCCATTTGGATAAATTCATCTCCTTCCCAAGATTTTTTTTTTTTGCAAGTCACATACACCTGCACCACAGTGGATTTTTTCTCTCTTAAGCAAAGACTATCTATTTTCTATCTGTGTATAAATAGTGTGAGAAAGAAAAACATATATATATACACATTTTTTCAAGTATTTTGTCTGAAAGCACTTGCTTTTTGAACGTATGAATGGCTAGACCTCAAAAAATGATTTAAGTGTTTTTCTTAAAAACAGGCCAAGTGTTCTCAAGGCATCTGTTTTTGGTGAGAGAACACAGATAGTTTTGTAGAATATTTATGTATGTCTTGGTACTTACAGATTTTTTGAAAGAAAATATTTATATTGTGGTTTCTGAATCAAACAACATTAAGTATGCAAATAATGAAAGACTGGACATTTCTTTCTCTTTTTTTTTTTTAACTTAGGGTAATTATTTAGAGATCTGGACTTTCATTTAAAATGACTTGAATGGGGTCAAATGTAGGTAGGTGCATTCAGTTATGAAAATATTAAAGAGCCACTTGTTTGAGAGATTTTATATATTTTGATTGATATTGAATTATAGGCCTGAATGTCCTTTAATGTAAGTATAGAATTAGAAATTAAAAATATTTCATCTGAATAAAGGGCACATGTGACAGTTAAACAGTTATGAAAAGCATAGGAATAACTAATCCTTTTTAATCTAAAAAGGATTTTTTTTTTTTACCATGAAGTTCAGAGCCACGTGAAATTCACATCTTTCTATAGAGATTGATGAGAGACTTTTCAGGGGACAAAGGAAACAGAGGAGGGATTAATTGTCTTTTTCAAGACAGCTATATTTCAAATTGTCTTTATAATCCTCAATTTGTCCTAGATTTG
Source organism: Nothocercus julius (assembly GCA_013398735.1). Lineage (NCBI taxonomy): Eukaryota > Metazoa > Chordata > Aves > Tinamiformes > Tinamidae > Nothocercus > Nothocercus julius. The sequence goes on from VZSV01000037.1 coordinate 2,974,613, forward strand.
ACAAAAGGATTTTCCAATTTTTTTCAATCCTTGAAATGATCTCAGCTTGAATTTGCAAAGTATAGACTGACTGTCAAGTTAATCCTCTTTAAGTTCCTCAGAAAATTTTCTAATTTGTTCCAAACCATGCAAAACTCATGATTATGGCTCAGTATTGCTTTGAGTTTTTGAGTCTGCATGAACCCAGAAACTCCAAGATGAACTCAGTGGGTGTGTGAACCCACACTAAATAAAACAGAAAATCCAGAAAATATATAGGACTCTGGAGATTTGAATCTGCCAAAATTCACAGAGCTTCAATATAGAGAGAAAAAAAAAAAAAAAAAAANAAAAAAAAAAAAAAAAAAGAAAGTATGACATTACAGTACCAGAAATGTTCACTTCATGGGAATAATACTATTTTTAAAAGCACTGCACAGTCACTTTGCTTTCAGGAAAGATGTCATTGTTTGTTAGCACTAATTCTATATACAAAGGTCATTCAACTCTAAGCTCAGTCCGAAAAGAACGGAAATACTATAAATTGTTTCTAATATGTACAGAATCTAAATAATCTGGGTATGTAACTGACATCATGTAAAAATTTTGTATATGGATGCATCAAAGACATGCATTACATGGAAATTTCATAAGTTAGTTTCTTTCATAAAGCTCACTGAAATCTGTGAGTGATTCTTTGATATAAATATCATTGAGCATTTTAAATCTCTGACACCAGTTCATGAAGTCCAAAATCAGTTGATATCATAATCACTTCCATATCGGTCTGTCTTTTTACATGAGAGTGTAGATGAAAGTCTAAGCTTGAAGGATGACTCATTCTCTTGGGACATGTGTGGCAGATTTTTATTTTAATGTGTTTGCACTTTGCATCTTCTGCCTGTGAAATTAGCTTAATGAAAATGGCTACCTTCTGGTAATGGTTTGAAAAATTGCATGTCCTTTCACTTTATAAGAGGACAATATGTTTTCAGACTGAAAAAGTCTGCTTAGATATTAATAACTTCATAGTTATGATATTCCTCAGAATGAAACTGAAGTCATAGGAATAAAAGATTTTCAAGGAAAAGGGAATGGTCAAATAAAGCAGAGATTTTTAAAGAACAGAACTGATTAATGTAACATATCCTTTTCAGGAAGAAAAAAAAAAAAAAAAAAGCTGGCCAACTTATTTGTAAGGGAGGTAAAAGTAGTTTCTGCAAGGAGAAATCATAGTCATCTTTCTGAAGTACTTGCACTGAAATGAGTGCAGTAGCAAACAGTCTTCCAGTAGTCTCTCTGTACCTTTGTGTCAGGTGGCTGCCATTCCACGGCTTTTGTTTGTTCAGCAAGTTTCTCATCATGATGGCTATGATTTGCAGTATGCAAAAATAAATAGATCAAGCCACTGGGAAGGTGTTGGCAAATACTTTCATCAGCAACAGCTGCTTAAATGAATGTTACTTTCATCCAGATCCAACAGTGTGTCCTCTGTCCTGGCTGAATTCAATGGGAACTTTGCCTGTATCATTTCAAGTACTGTAGGATTTGGGCCTCTTCAGTTTTCTAAGACACTGAATGTGCGAAGAACCTGTCAAACTAAAAATGCTTTCCAAATAAATATTCGTATTATTTAAAAATCAGTTGATTTTATTTTATTTAAGATAATCCCTTTTCAGGATTGAATAGAAGTGAATTTTGAATTTGAGAAAAGAAAAAAATGTTAGCACAGATTAGCAGCATGTTGTCTTATTTTGAAAAGATATTTACTGATCTTTTTCTGTTCCTCGGATAATAGTCTTGAGATAGGTACATGATTATCATGTTTCTATGGCATAATAAGGTGTAAATGACCAACTGAGGGACAAAAGGATTTAACTCCCCTGCCAAGGGTAATCTAGGCTATCTTATGTTTAAACTGGGTAGGGTCCTTACAAAACATCTCTTTTCCTCTTCTCTGGTGACAGGTAGAGGCTTTGTGACTATTTTAGATTAGATATATTTCAAATTCAGCTAGCTAGCCCTGTGTTGTCAGTCTAAATGTATGAGTGGCTGACACCAAATTTTTATTACCTATGCTGAAATGCCTTGCTGAATCACCTCACTGTTGATTTGTATGCTCCTCTTTCCATAGCTCTGCAGTACTTCTAGCAGAAGAAACCTTAACAAACATATCAGTGTGCTGTTAGCAGCCTTCCAGAGCCAATGGGTCTATTGTTGACTTAACCACTCAGCACCCGTTCACTGACATTTCACACATTTTGACTCCAAACTTGCTTAGATTTGACCATATTATTAGTCATATTGTTTTTTTAAAGGAAACATATTCTAAGGCATTTTTGTACACATGCACATATAAATGTGCAAATTAAACACCATTTTCATTTAGTGGTTATTTGTAACAATATTATGTTCATGTTGATACATATAAATGATAAGGTGAGCTTCAAGTTACTGAATTCATAGAAAATACATTTCAATATGTATTAAATACGCTCTTACCAACACACATGAAATGTAACCCGTATTTTTTCCAAGAATCAAAAAAAAATCCTGTGCAGGGTCAAGAAGTCAACTTGTATTAATCAGCATAGTTCCACTGAAGTCAGTGGATTTAGGCTAATATGACCACTGCTCTGGTTTGTTTTGAGGTGGGTGAAAGATTGATTTCATATTTTTAATTAATTTGAGCTATAGGTACCTGTAACTAATGCGATAAACCTGCAGCAGATGACATGCTATTCTGTGAGAGAAGTTTATGTTCCCGTGTCTACTTTACTCTGTTTGTATAAAGAACACCCACAAATACAGCCTTACTGAGATACATCCAAGAACTAGTGACAGTATCGCTTAAATTGAATAGGCTTTTTAATTTGAAGTTTTCTGCTTCTGTTTCACATCTGAAAATGCAAGTGTGGACAGAAGACTTGTAAGCAGTAAGTCACCTTAATAACAACAAAGATAATAAAACCCCATTACTTCTCTCTTGAAATCTTTCCTGTGTTCCTCTTCTGGGTGTCATGCCTGCAGGACCATCACTGCTACTCCTCAGAACAGCTCCTTGGTCCTCTTCTATAGGGCTCTGGAGTGAGGCAGTGGAAAGATGACTTTGATTGCTTGCGTGTGTGGCCATACGTCATTGCAAAGCCAGATATGTTTTCTTGGATATGCATTTTAAATAGACCTAACATGCAGAGTAAATCAGTTTAGTACTTCCAATTTAGGCAATGAATGCAGAATGACTCATACAAGCCAAGTATTAGCATCTTATCTTTCTATCACACGTTGTACTGTTGTACTGGCTTTCATATGGCTAAGTGTTAATTGCAGTTACATCAAAACCTGGTTTAATGACCTTTTCTCTTACACATTCTTATGTAATTTATCTCCGCTCTTAACACAATAAATAAATTTGAATGATGTAATTGCTCTGCAATATTAGTATATTGAACTTGAAAAATTGTCCATTTTTGAGATTCTTATCAGCTTTTCTCATATCTGTTTATTTTTCTCTATTTAAACAGTGACATTCTCTACAGATACTATTTTTTCATGCAAGTACTGTGGAAATATCACAAGTAACCTTCTTTTGAAATATCAGGATTACAGTGCTAGGGTCTTTTTTATTTCTTTCATTATCTCGTGAACATGAGATAAAAAAGAAATAAAAGTCATGAACATGAATTCAACAATGCTGACTAAAGCAAAAAAAAAAAAAAAAAAAGACCTATAAAGCAACACAACAAACACATTAAAAACAAAAGTCCACTTGAGTACTTTGGAGAAGAACATTTCTTCAACATTCTAAATGTTAGAGTAAAAAAGGTCTTTAATTTTGCACCATTTCTTTTTAAAGGTATGAATAATGTTTGCCTTCCAAAAGTAGATCAAATCAATACATATGGACATGGTTAAGGCCACCCCTGGTGAAGACAGAGATGTTTGGTAATGACAAGATGAATGGAACTGAGAGGGACAATTTGTGAATAGATTGCAGATAGCATTTTCTGTAGCTTAATGCTTAATTTTTTCCTTTAAGTAACTTACAAGTTAGTTTTGAAAGCTTTTTTTTTTCCAGAGAAAAATCTGCTTTGATGAACATTTTTTTAATGAAACTCAATTAGCATTAATGAAGATTCCAAAGTACCTTTTTCAAAATTATTTTTTTTTTTATTTTGAATTTGTTATTAATTTACAATCTCATTGACTTTTCCAGTCAGCATTATTTCATTATTACTTAAAGACATATCAGCAGTAATGTTATGGCACGATGCTGACATTCTCTAGTAAGATATAGCTGTTGATATCTTTCATTTTGATTTTAAAGAACTGCTGCTGCACCTTAGCTAAAACAAGTTTTTCTTCTATCACAGAGCATTCCCTGACTGTATTATGTTTAAGCCATTTTAACACAGGTGATATATGAATGAAAATGACCTTCAAAAGAGCAAAATCTCCCACAGAGTGGGAAAGGTTCCAGCTTTTATCAGAGGCCAAATGTTGGTAGGATACACTGTGTTAACTCCAAATTATTTCAATATTTGGTGTAGGATATTGTAAAGCTGCTCATCATGATTCTGTAGTCAGGGCTGAGTTCCATATCCACATAATGTTTATATTCACAGTCCTGAGACTCATTAAAATTTGCAAATAAAACACTGCAGAGAGGAAAAGTAGAAGAAGAAACATCTTATATAAATATCAGTTAATCATATAGATTATTTTAAACTGATACATAGTTCTTACAGTGTTAAGATGATCTTGTGGTGGAAGAAAGGGCAGCTCATGTGGAGATGTTACGTTCTGTTCTCAGCCCTGCCACAGCCTCGCAGCCTTGCAGGTTGCTACCTGTACGTGTTACAAAGGTGTTGTAATAGGAGATTTCATCACAAGATAAAACCATGAAAGTCTGAGAAAATATCAAAGCAAAAAGGAATGGGGATGTGGCAAGATGGATACTTGGGAATAAGTGCATGAACTGGGGATAAGTGCATGAACCCCTGATGGAGGACCACTCTGAAGCAGAGTGGTCCTGGCATTGCCCCTCTGCAGCAGCAGGTCAAGAAAGCAACAGTGGGGAAGAACACTAGGGGAAAAATCATGAGGAAGAGACTGTCCAGCTTACTAGTGATCTGGCTGTAGCACATCCAGGCATGCATCTGGATGAGCTATTTCTTCCACTGCTATTAGCAAAATCGTCATTACTAATATTCATTCCTAACCAGTAGTGGCTATGTCCTCGCTTGAGAGGACAGCCATACTAGCCATACTACTACATTAGCTAGATAGAAATGAAGCAGAAAACTAGTCCCCAAAGTTTCTGATGTGGTATGATAAGCAGATAAGGGATATAAGATGTGTTAGACTGAGATAAGAGAGGAATGAGTAGGTTTTTAGAACAAGCACTAATGATAACTTGTCATGAGACAGAAGGAAAATGCATCTTTTTAAATATAAAAGTGTTACATGCAAATATAAATAAACAGAGAATATAAACATATGTATTAATTGTTTTCTGCATATATAAATTAAAGAATGGAGAAGGGAATACAAGCATATTTCTATCCATTTTCCTAATCCTATAGGGCTTTATTATAATTTACAGTCCTCTGATATTTTGGTGTTTGTTCTGAAACTTTTAACAAGCAGATTTCCATCTTCAAGGTATAAATAACTACAGGGGAATGGAGACTGGTTCTTAAAACATCTTCAGAGAGTTGAAATTCTTCGATCTAGAAAGTGTCTCTGATGAGAAAGCTACTTTTGTTTGCTTTATGGCTTTATCCTGAAAGAGATCAGAAAGCTGCCGAGGATTGTGAAGTATGTGTATTTAAGGTTATTCCATTTGATTTAGCATTTGACGAGTTGTATAGAAGTTTTAAATCCCTCTACATATTTTGAACTCCTAAAGACTTCTAAAGCCTTTTCTCTTTGAGACTTAGTTGCTCAGTTCACACTGAAGAGTTCAACAGATTCAGTAATGCAGAATAATACTTCACTTTTCATATCAAAACATGCCCAAGACCAAACCTGAAAAAAAAAAGAAAAAGAAAAGAAACACCTTACAGTAAAATGTAAGTTGACAATGACCCTCATGTCCCTTTATTTTGGAGTGTGATACAAAGCCCATCCAAATCAAAATAATTATTTAATTTACTATCAAAAGGTAATAACTCAAGCTCTTATCACCTAAGTAATATCAAGATTTTAAGGTACAATTTGCAAGTTTGTTATATGTAATAGCACCTCTGGAACCAAAATCACTAATATGAACACCCTACCGGAGATTCCAGTTTGAAGCAGAACTTCATGATTTGGATTATGAAGTCATTTTGCCCTGTTTGTCCCCATTATTTCCTTCTCTGGTTGTTGTTTTCTTTTGTTTATTTTGTTACTTCTTTTTCCATATCTAAGGTACTTACAAAAGCTATTTTTCAAGGAAAGCTGTGGATTCTGTCAACATTAGGCCATCAGGAACATTCTTGATTTTTCATGTCAGGCATCTATCAGTTATCATGGAGTCATGACAGATTCCAGCTGGATTCAAATAAATGACCATAAGGCAGTGTTTTTGTGTTAAAATAATAGTACTTCCATGTTCTGGTCCACATTTAGTTCTAAATCATGTATACCTCTTACAGAAAGAGATCCTTAATTCACTGTCTCTTTTTGCACCATGAAAGCTGGTCATTTCCAAAAGTGAGTGAAAGCAAAAGAGACTGGGACTGTTTTGCCTTTGATACAAAGTCTAGATCACCTTCTTATCTGCTATCCTTTAGAGTAGAAAGAGAAGAGTTGTGTCAAGGTCTAAAATCAATGTATTTGAGCAATTCTGGGATGTTGTAGTCTATATATGTGGAAGTCCAAATAGAGTTGGATCATATGTCCAACTATATGCCCACAACCACTGGAGAAACAAATAACAGCTGGCACCTTTATGAAAACTTTTCACATCAGGTCCTGAATATCTGCACTTGTGTGCATGATATCCTAGACATTCTCATGATTACTGCTTTGCTTTTCTGCATAGTAGTAGTAAATTATTCCGGTGAGTTCATAAGAAAAAAACAACAACAAAAGTAGGAAGGAAATAATGAAGCAAAGATCAGTGGTAATTCTATTAGTTTGGTTATGGTTCAGATTTCTGAAAACTGGATGAAGATTTGAGCAGTGCTGCTTACTTCTTACTTTAATTGTGAAGCAAAAAGAAGTTAAGAGTTATCTAGGTTACTATCATTCTTTTTCCTACTGTCTTTTGTTTTTCAAACTCTTTGAGACAGGAAGACACACTCTACAGTTTCTGTAGAGTAGCTCGCCCAGATGGGGTTCACAGTTGTGCTAAAAGTGGAAATAACTTCACCAGTGCATAAACTGAACAGAACTGTACACAGAACTGGGTAATGTACTTTCATTTTACTCCCTGGTTTTATCTAAATAAAATGAACTCTCGATATTTAATTCACATCCTTCAACATCTTGTCTCTCCCTGACAGATTTCAACAATTTGATGTTCTTCTATTAATAAGAATAATTGTTTTTCACTCACATTACAGAAAACTTAGAGAGCTGTTTCCAGAAATACCAAAAAGTGCAAGAAGTTCCTTAAAGGCTACAGTGTTTGATTCTCTGCACTGTTAGATCCTCATTCTTGAGTGGTCGGTTGGGGAGCAAAAATGCTTTTCCCTTGAATAAAAAGACAAAACAAAACAAAGCAAACTTGTAGTCAAGAACAATTATTTAAAATGTCTATTTTTTCATTTGATATGTGCCTTAAAAGAGTTCTGAAGAAACAGGAATTATATGACCAAGTGATATCATGTTTAAGAGCCACATAATATTCACAGTACAGAAGTAAGGATTCTTAGTTTTGTTTTTTGATAGTAAGGCTTCCAAGACTTCTAAAGTTAACTTCAATTTTTATTTTACTATCGAGAGTCAGGCAGCCATGTACCTCAGACAATCTTGGCCAGAACTAGTCTTCAAGTCAATTATCAAAACACCTGAATAGTTCAAAAGGTGATATGAAGGGGATAAAGTAGTATTTTAACATTCAGGATGGATTATGTAGTAAATATTGAGAGTCACAGAAGATTTCCATATATCACCACAGGAATTCTGCCTGTGGTAAAGTAGAGTTGTTAATCATTATATCTGTTTCTCATAAAAATTACTTTTCTCTTAATAATACTTGCTGGTTTACTTCTTGGCTTAGATGGTGCTTTTTTCAACCAACCTGCTTTCCACAGGGATGCTGTGAATATTGTCAGAAGCAGCAAAGTGTCTTAGAAGGACTGAGGTGATAGAAAACAGGACCTAACGTGACAGCTGAAATAAAATGCCAGCTTCAAATTGTCACTGATCTTTGTTCCATAATGATATTGTTGCCTTAAGCCAGACTGCTTTTTATGGAATCATATTCTCAAAAAGTGAGGGGCTGTCCTGGCTTACAGGGCCTTGCCCTATAGCAGGGTAAATCTGGGCTCTTCTGTGCTCGCATACTGGATCTCGGCATCATAGAGTCCCAGACTCTCTGGGGTCTCTGGGGCATCTTCAACATTTGCAGGTGAGGTCTTTCCTAAGCAGGAATCCAGTAGTAAAATAAAGAGGCAAGTCAGCTCCTGCAGTGGTAGGCTGATTTTATTTGGATATTGTAGGTACAAGAAAATCATTTTCAGGCTCCAAAAGCCTAGGGCTCAGCATCTTACAAATTCAGGTCAGTCGCTCCTCCGGGAGGGGAGCTGCTGCTCAGATACCTTTCCAACCCCACAGCCTATTTCTCCTTCTCTTTTTGACACTTCCAACTCCTCTCACTCCTCCCCTGGCACAAGTGTGTGCATTTATGGGGAGTGAGCATCCCAGGGCAGGGATCCCCCTTGCCTCCTTCCAGATACCCCCTTTCTTGCCTGTGCCAGACACCCCATGTCTGAGCTTAACTTTTTCCTCTGCTGTGTGGCTGCACATCCAAACAGAGATATAGAAGCAGGCTCTGCAAAAGAAACATTCACCACTCACAGGCATTCCTGCTAATTTGAGATCAAGTGGGTGAAAGCCAACCTTAGCAGACTCATTGCCTTTCCTCTCTGCATTCCTTTTAAAAAATAAAAGAAATACCCTCTGGTGCCCAAGAAGTGTATGACTATTTCAATATGAAACTACTCTCTGTGATCTCTTTGCTTTGGAGAAGTCAGTTGTTTGAAGAATCAGCTAATATATTAGCCTGCTGGGACATGCCTGCTTAACAAATGGTGCTCTTCATAAAAGCACAGCTTGGGCAGGAAGGCTCTAAAGGTTGAAACCTACGGGTTGAGGTTTTTATTGTCTTGGGTTTACTGTATTGAGATTCAAACCAATTGACATGTTAAGTATTGATCCTGTCTTAATTTCATTTTCTCTCAGGTTTTATTTGTTTTCTCATTACCTTTTTTACTTATCTCCTTAAGTTACAAGTGTAACAGAATGAATTGAGCCAGTTGCTTTCAGTTATTTTTTCCTCCTTTTGTTCTAATTCTTTGAAACATCTCCAGTTTACAGAAAATAGGAAAATAGTGAAAGGAAAGAAACAACCTGTATAGTTTTGTCACAGAGTAAGTTTAAGAGAACTGGAAATGTCGAATCACTAGAGTTTGAAGGAGAGAGAGAGGAAACTGTAAAAGAAATATAACCAAATAATATATAATCCTAACACATTAATGGTAAAAATGAAAAATAAATCATCCAAACATCATCTTTAAAATGATTTTCTTCTCCTAAAACTATTGTATTTGGAAGAGTAGAAACAATGTATCTCTTATTTTCCCCGTTTATGTCAGGTCCCAGAATTACCTTGCCCAGAATGATGGACAAGGTTTTGTGGACATATCTCCATACATTTCTGAAGAGGTCTGTGTAGACAAAACTGCTTTATATATGTAAGTGGACTTGCAGAAGAGCAGAGAGATTTTTCTATAATAAGATTTGGATATCTCAGAAAACCTGAAATTTTCTTAAAGTCACAGAATTAAAAATCTTGCAAAACAATTGTGTGAGCTCATGTTACAATGATATCAGAAACTGCAAGAAATTCTGTTCTCAGTCACTGTCAGCTCTGTCAAGGAGTACAGTAGGAGTATAGTGGAGGCTGCTGTTGCTTACACAAATTCTCCAAGTCCCTGCCACAAGTCATTACAGAACGGACCTATTTTCTTTTTTTAGTAATATAAAATTATGTACCTGTAAAATCAGAAGGAAAAGTAGCTACATGAGTGTTGAATCATTATAGTCGCTAGAATCATTTAAAATATGCTGCTTTTCCCAGGGCTCTGGAAAGTAGTTAAAAGTTCTTGGCTCTGTATATCAGAGTACATGAACATCTTTCAGGCCTTAGCAGAAAACTCAATATTCTGCTTTTGTTCCAAAAAAGTCTTGACTCTGGGCAGTTCTTGGGGCAAAGCTGCAAGAAACAGCTCACAGAAGTAAATTGGTTATAGATTTTGATACTGTATTACTTAATGCTAGCCAGTGTATTTAGCACAGCCCCAAACTCAGCTGCAAGGACCTTCTTTGCTCAGAGCAGCTAAGACCATGATCAGACAAAGCGCAATGCCAGATTCATGGGATATAAGAATGGTTATGCCTGCTAAATCAATTAAAAAAACTCTTAAATAAATAAATACTGCTTTATTTAAGATGGTGTAGTTACACCAAGCTCCAACAAGATGTGGAAGTTTACAGAGGTGATTGCCTATGAATCACATAACATTAGGATTTGGTTTGTTACCCCTAAACTAAGAAGTTTTAAGTAGGAGCTAAATGGAAGTGGCAAGGAACAGTGGAGCAGTAGGCAAAGGCAGACAATGGATGAGTACTCATGGCTCTTGTTGAGAACTGATGGGAGGCACTAAAACACATCATACTGTGGCTGCATAACTGAATAGTGAAAAGTCTGAAGATGGTTAGAATTAATGTGTGTGCAAAGTTGTGTCTGAAAATAAAACAAAGTCTTGGTCTGCAATTTTGTACAAACCATTGAAGCAGTTTTTTTTTTTTTTTTTTTTTTTTAAGAGGAAAATTGATAAAAAAATGCTATCTATTCTAGGCTAAGCTCTTCTCAGTTATACAGGCATAATGTCACTGCCTTTGAAGCTATGAGGACAAGTCAGCATAACACTTGCAAAGAAAATCATGAGAATATTTTTTCAGAGAATTCTTACATCAAAGTACAAGAAGTTTTTCTTTAGATGGGAATAATTCATAGTTGCTGAAATAAGTTTATTTCCTTATCTTACAAGCACTGGCATATTAGCACTGCCACACAAAAGCAAAGCTCTTAGTGTTGTTGCTGTTGACATCAGAGAACTGGAATGTGTCTGCACCAGATCTACTGCGAAGAATTATCACTCATTCCTTGAAAGCAGACGAGGTGTGAGAAAATACTACACTTCTAATGAGACCACTTCTGTCTTTGCTAAATATACTGTTTATGTTAAAGATGTTTTATGAGTATTTAAAGTCAGACCAGAATGTGAATTCACCTGACATGAGAAAGTACAGCTGGGAGAAAGATTTCCTTCTCAGCAGTTTTTTTCCCCCTTAATACCTTCACTCTGGGAATTTTAAATACTTTTGCTTATTTGTCTTAGTCCAATTTCCTCTTCTAAAGTTTGTTTTAAAACCCTGGGTCGTTACCTCTGTCTTGAATAAATACTAAGGAGCTAGTGACATCCAGTTCTAAACACTTCTACAGTTCTGAAGATGTGAATAAGAAACATATCTTGCTCCACTTCACACTTATGTGACACCACTTATCAACAGCAAAACATTGAGAAAACATTGAGATTTCAGTCAAACATCTCAGCATCTTTTCTTCACCGAAGAGTTCAATCTAAACTCAACAGAAGGGAGAATGTAATGAAGTCCATCTGAATAGTGTTCCAGTACTTAGAAAGCAAGACAGCACAGGACAAAGAATTAGACAATGGCCTTCTAGTGAGGCTAAACCCCAGGCTGGAAATGTCTAAAATCCTCTTTCTGGAGAGGCAGCAACTCCTGAATGCGTTCAAGACTTCACATGTGCACAGTTAGGGGAGAGGGTTTTGTTTCACCATAGCATTTGTCATTTCTAATTGGTCCTCCTGCACTGACACCACTATCCAAAACAGTAATATTCCTTCCTTTACAAATATCAGTAGCCTTTCTAGAAACCTACAGCTAGGGCCTTGGGGACTCAGACATTTGCAGACAGACTGCAAATACATTAATAGTCCAGCACTACTTTTCATAGAAGCTATAGTTTCACTATAACTAATAGCTGAGAGATGATAACTTCCCTCTTCTCCACTCTTTTGACTGAATAGTGAAAGAAGCCACTTAAAAATACTAGGAGGTCAAGCAATCCTCTTTGATTTGTTCTCAAAAATGTAGGGGTGATGGTAAATGGGTCTTAGAAGGGCCCCTTATCTGAAAGTCTGAATGATCCTAGAAATACTCGAGAATATCATCTTCGGTGACTTTATCTAAGTCTTGCAAAGGGTAGATGCAGCCGAGGTAGTCTAAGAAGCTCCCACTGCCTTAAGACATTTATAAGTACAGCTGTAAGTTATTAAGCAGCTGAGCTAAAACTACAAGAAAAAAAAAAAAAAAAAAACAGACTCTCTAATGACTAATGACTTTTCGGTTATAAATGTCTGATCTAGAGATTAATTCTGCTCTTTCTACACCCTATGTAGAAACCTACACCTATGGTTTCAGGATCAGCATTTCTTTCAAGAAATATATCCTTAGTGCACAGTCCCCTAGGAAGATATCCTTAACTCGTCCACTAGGAAGGCCCTGTGTTCCTATATCCAATATTCAGGAAGCTGTGGGCTGAGTGCTGCAGTGATAGGATTATGCAGAACTTGTGAGATAAGTAATTATGCACATGGCTTTAGAAGCTCATTTGTGCTGAACCTTGCATTCAATGTCTCTCTCAGCACCTGAGAGATCATCCTCAGATTTCTCAAAAGTATTCCCTAATATCCCGATTTAAATTATGGAGTGACTTCAGGGTCCAAACACTAGGAAAGAAATAATGGATATATTGACACTGGAGTTCATTTTGCTCTTCCCTTTTCAACTCTTCTGAAGACTGCATACTACATTTTAATACAGAAAACCAAAGATATGCAAAATGTTTACAGTGAAACCAAAAACACATTATAAATCTGGAATCCAGCATGGGCTTGGTCAAAGCTTGCATGCCTTTTGTGCAAACTGCTTTGAGAGAAGTCAGCCCAATGTATGGTCTTCAGCTGGAATTATGGGAAGCAGAATGCTTGGCTGAGTTTCACATTGCATGCTCTGAGTTCATTTCAATCTGAGAATTATGTAAAATGCGGAGCATGAAAATACATACCAATCGATACTGGGAAAATGCACTGAATAACTGTTTCCGTGATTCCTTGGAGCTTCAGGGCTAGCATTTGGTGTTACTTAGAGCATGGAAGCTGTTTGTGATTTCCATGACTAAGCCCTTCAAGAAAAGGCTACTTTGATGAGTTACTGCAGATCACTTTAAGATAACTTTTCTGTGTTTATTTTTTTTCATCAAAGAGCATATACACTGGCCTGAATAGACATAGCTTATTTCTAGGAAATCTAAGATTAAAACTTGTATTATTTAAGTTGAGGTGCAAAGTATGTATTTTCCGGTACCTTTTTGAAAGACCCAGAAATGAAAGGCAAAATGAAACTCATGGTATATAGCCATTTTATGGGTAGTCATGAAGAAAGCGAAAAATTCTAGACAGATCCAAGGAAAGAGCAAATGAACCCATAATCCTATAGAACTCCACTTGGCCAGTGTAGTAAATAGCTTGTGAGAGGAAGATCAAGAAGAGTAATAGAGAATTGATATTCTGTGAAAATAATGGCAAAGATTTGAAATAATTTGCTGTTGCCTAACCTAAGCAGCAAAAAATGTAGCAGCAGTTTTCTAAAAGGCACAGAGTAAGAAGGTGGAATACAAAGAACACATGCCATAAAAAATAATGCTAAATGAAACTGAAAGGACTATGTATTTTGGTTATAAGACACAGTTCACCTCAGAAACTCTCCTTTCCATACATAGTTACATGCTTTGATAGCAGCAAGGTAGCATTCAAAGTAGCACAGCAGTGCATAAATGTTGAATTTGCCCCACTGACCTGGCACACTCTTTAATTCAGTCCATCACTGGCCTCAGCACTGTGGCAATTTGGTGAAATTTCTATCCCTTAAAAGTATCAGAGTGACTTGATTTCTCATGGAATAAAAACACATCAACAGAACCAAAAGCTGCTCATGGAAGAACTGTTCTGAGAAGAGCAATGGAGTCAGCACTAGTTTGCAAATAACATCCTCAAGATTTTAATGGACTTGAAGATTCATCTGGAAATGAAGAAGAGGGGAAAGACTCACTCCTCAACAAGAGAGAACAGGAGTTGTTCATCCCTGTGTAGATGTCCAGGCAGAAGGAACAGAGGAAGCACAAATCCTACCAGAGTCATCAAGCTCACGACAAGCATAGAATGGTTTCTGTTGGCAGCAACTCCCAGCTGCCTAGTGCAGAAATGTCAGAAAGGCACAGTGGGATGAGGTACCCTAATTGTGAGTAATTTACCTTAATACAAACAGTTAAGAGTTGCTTGAGCACTGAAACAAAAAGGCTTTTTTATTCCTCTTAGAATTGCTTGGCAGCCTTAAGAATTGTGTTTCTGAATGTTCTTGTTTACCCTTGAACTTATTTTTGACTCTTACTCTGTCTTCCTCTTTCAGCCTCCACCTGCAAATAGGGTAGTCTGATCATACACTTTAGTGAGGGAAAACTTTGCATTTTCTGTCTCCTAATAGTAGTGACTGTCCCCTCATTCTTCTGCAAGATGAAACACAAGCTCTATACTTTACTTCCTTGTATGAGTACTTACTATCACCCTTTTCCTCTTTTTTTTTAAGATGCACAGCTCCAGCTGTTTTATACAGCTGTGGATTCATATCCCCAATGTTTCTGAAGTAGTTCTGTAGTATTCTTTTCAAGGCAGTACTGCTCTAGTCTATTGGAGGACATCTCCTTTAAGAGAAGGATGTACATACATATATATGTACTGGTCTTTTAAAGGAATCAAGGAAGGAATCAAATGTTGCATTTGTGATGAAGATCCTATCCAGGATTTTATTTGAAATCTGTAGCAACGAATGCAGGACCTAGAGGACTCTATCTTTCAAAGCTCTGATTAAATCTTTCTAAGAAATCCACGCTTTTCCTATTTAGAACAAGAACAGGTTTTTTTGTTTGTTTGTTTGTTTGTTTTTGACATTGGAACACAACATCTTTAGAAGGTTTGGTGTATCCATTTGGAATAGGCATATTTTGAAACCATATCTTAGGTTCCTTATAAGAAACACTGATACACTGCAGTGAGCATACGAAATGTAGAAAATAATTTGATTCTTTTTATAAGACAATGTTTCTGCACACTTAAATTTGCATTTTTTTTTTAAACTGAATCACTAAACTAGGAATCTAGGGGCAGCATGAGAGAATATGCTTCTGCAGATTCATGGCAGTATTAAATATTCTGAAAATCTGAGAAACTTTTGATTTGAAGTTGTTCTTAGGTTTCCTACTCAAATAGTAATAATAAAAAGTGTCTTAAAGTGTCTTTC